>VWPW01013366.1:116079-248139 GCA_013389825.1 Crypturellus undulatus
TGCCGTCCGCGGCGCTGCGCTGCGCTGCGCTCCCCTCCGCCGGGAGAGCGGCGCCCGGGGCGGAGCCGGCACCGCCTCCTGGCGCCGCCCGCAGCCCGCGTGCGGGCAGGAGGACGCCAGCAGCGCTCCAGGAGCCCGCATCTAGGAATTGAGCTTGGCAAAGCTGCAGCTCCCGAAGGATCAGGCAGGCAGAGTTTGGAATTGGAGCATCACAGGTTACCAGGCGTTAGGAAGCACAGGGGTAGCTGCCCTAAGGCCACAGCTTTGCCCACGTCTGCATCCTATCTGTGAAATGGCCACAGCAACAGCATCCTACTCCTGCATTTCCTAATTCCTTGGTGATTAAGGTCAGGATTTAGCAAATGTGCACACGTGCAACTTCACTGATTTCAGTATCTTCAACCTTAGCCAAGGGAATATTAATACCCTGGCAATACAGGCTTTTACATTTAATTTCTTTTGAAAGACTATTTCTTAAACCTTTGAAAATCCTCCACAACACATCGAAATTTGCCCATTGAAGAATGACATACAGTTAACTACTTATAAGCCATTAACTAGTATAATTTGACATACCAAATATGGGGAAGAACCGAGCATCTGAGCTGTCTGTAGTCTGCACTGTAATCCTTAAGTCTTTATTGAGCAAGACTTCATTGCCTCTATTATTTGAAGAACGCTTGCCACAAAAGAAATCCTGTTTTAAGATATTTCTGTTCTGCATATCAAAGTAAAGTAATTCCTGTTTGAAGAAACTAAAGAAAAATTCATCTTTACAGCTGTGTTCATTTCATAACACAGCTTAAAATCCACCACCAATTATTTTAGCAGCCTGTCCTTTTTCTAACATATATGCATGTTAAACCTTTCAGAAGGCATTTCTCTAATGTTTCTAAAGAGCATCGACATATCTCCAGGGAACACGGCAGCAGCAATATTTACCACTTAGTAACAAACAAACATTAGAAGACATGAGCCTTCAGGGAAGATTTATGGTTTCCAAAAGGGCGGTGGGCCTTTACTATCTTGTGGCTTTCCATTATGCAGCAGCCTGGGTAAGGGCTCAAGATCGGCAAGCAGCTATAGGCATACGCTGGTCACTGCTGCAGTGTAAAGGGAGAGCACCAGTGCAATTAAAAAACACTTAACTGTTTACGAAATCCATGATCCCACATCAGGGCATAGCAGTTCACTCAGAGGCATTTGTTGCTTCAGCAAGTCTTGGAATCAAACATTTATTGTTTTAACTCAGCAAAACAAAAATTTACAGGCTGGAAAAAAAAAAAAAAAACTCCAAAGCTATCCACAGCCTTTCACACACTAGGAACAACTAGAAATGCTATCAAACTGGTAATGTATGCAGCTTCAAGTCCAAAACAGCAAGATCCTGAGAGCAGGATATTGTATCTGGAACTAGGAAGCACTATTTCCCATCAGACAAGTTAACTGAATTATTTGAGGGCCTTCACTGCTTCTTGATCCACAGGGTCAGAATCAGACACCTTCTCCCTGCTGGAAATAACAGAACCAGATCAGATTCACTAACTTACTGATCAAATGTATCACCAATAAATACATCGTGCTACAAATAGTTTGCTTCAGTACGGAGACAGAGCAGTACAATGAACACTCAATTATACACAACTACATCAAATAAATATAATAGGATAAGCTAATTTACAGTTCAGCGTTCTTTACAGGCCATAAACTGCTAAAACATGAGTTTCAGCTCTCAGTGCCATCACATATCACTTGCAGCCCACAGCTCCACCAGTTGTGGCTCTGCTTTCCTTCCGTAGTACCCAAAGGGTCCTGGAGGTCATTGCCTCATACCTGCTCCCCCTACAACCACCCATCTCAGAAGACATTATACCTGGAGCCTTTTCACTTGTTCCAGATGCTTCTGTTTTCCCTTCTAGCCAGCTTTGGAGGTAACTATGGTCCTGCTCGGAATTAATTCCATCGAAAGCTCAGTACTTTCCTGAAGCATTTGCTTTCAAAATAAATTGTGTGTCATTTCTCCGCTTTCATATCCATATGTTAATTTGGAAGGAAGATGTAAGCTACAGATTCATTGCTTAGTGTTTGAGGCATGGATATTCAGTGACAGTCTTGCTTAAACTGGTGCCAGTGTGAAGAAAAAAAATGGCCTCACTTAAATAACTTAAATCTCATTTATTAAAAAGAAGAAACTGCTGAATCAAAGGCTGTGAGATACTATGTCAGCATTTTCAAGCAAGACAGTGTTCTTCCCCCCACAAATGAAGAAAAAAAATTCATACTGAGTATAGTTCTTCAGCACTTACACTGCAGCTTAATTCTTTTGGCCCATGGGGCAAATGCATTTTTAACACTATCCCTGTAGCTCCCACTTGACTGATAATTAACATTGGTGAAAGAAAATAAGGAGAGGTACAGCAGTGGTGATTTAATTAAGAAGAAATGAACTAAATTTCACAGCACAGATTAAAAAGCACGTATGAGAAGAATCAGCTAGCAAGCATATATAAGTATTAGTCCTGTTAATCTTTGACTTTTAGGAGGCCAGGTAAATAAATTGCTTCAAGAGAATCGCTTTCACAACAACAGATTAAGAGAACATGCAACACTCCTCACAGTTAAAACATGCTGCTTGAGTTTAGAGCTGTTCTCCAATCCTTCTCAATCCCAGAGTCTAAAAATAATAGCAATGACCTTAGACTGGAGTTTCTGCTTACATAGTCCCTGTCTGACAGTTACTGGGATCCTGTTTATTTTAATAGATACATACCAACAATGGGAAAGAACAGCATTTACATCATTACAGGAGGTCAGAGCCGAGACCCAGAAAGGAAACTGCCTGACCTAACATAATCAGATTGTCAGCAGCCTCAGGCCTCATGTTTGTTACAAGCTGAAGACTACTTCACCACCTGCTTTCGCAACTCCTATGCCTAAGTCACCAGCCTACATGCGAGGGAAATGTATTTCAGAACATTTGACTCCACACAGTTGCAAGATCTTTAGATGTTCTTAAGGGTTGCTTATCCAGGTTTTCAATACGCCATGCAAGGTTGCTGCAGTACATCCAAGCAGAAGAATTTTCAGGATCAAGCTGCCACTATGGGTCACTTAAATTCCTATGCTGTGTCCCCTTAAAGGTTATGCAGATCTGTGTCAGCATCTGCAAGACTGACTGAGTTCCAAATATTTTCAAGAATATGTGAACGAGTCATCACACAACATATTATAGCATGAAGCCATGTCTTATTATGGTGATCTACTTCTGGATCCAGACTAAGGCCATACCACATAATACTAAAGATCAGGTCATCCTGATCTCTTTCTTTCCTTACTGAAGATTTGGTTTGCAAAGAAGCAGGCCTTCAGCCATTTCTAACCCTCTGAAAAAGCATGAAAACAGACTTCCTGCTTTTGAACCAAAATACGAAACGAAAAAATCTTTATAAGTCAATCTTAATAACTACAGTTTCATTTCTTTTCTCTAGTTCATACTTAGACATAAATGAAACATACTGAGAATTCAATGGTTTATATTTGTGCTTATTACATATTCATGCCTATTATGTATTTAAAAACAAGTACAGAACAGTTTTAGCAGGCAGACTAGCCTTTCAGACTCTGTTTCTTATAACAAACAGTATAGAATAAAATTGCATGGTTATTTTTAATTATTGTTTTGAAAAAAATAACATCTTTGTATCCCTCCTCCCTGCTGCAAACCAGGCCTAGCTACTTATGCAGAGTAAAATCTTTAAGTACTTTAATCACCTTAATTGATNGCAGGCCTAGCTACTAATGCAGAGTAAAATCTTTATTTTAAGTACTTTAATCACCTTAATTGATCTGTTTTCGTCCCTGGTTTATATGGACAAGAAATCAATTCTTTCTAAAAAGAGAGAAGATTGATTAGTTACCTCTTTAATTCATTCTAAACTTAGGCTGCCTATCCTGGAAGCTAGTTTTACAGAAATGCTGAAACAAAAGACTACATTAGCATGAAAAAATAATTGAGAGGTTTTTTCCCCCTCCCCCCCAACCTAAAAGGATACCCAAGTATTCCAGAGTACATAATCCATTTAAGTTACTGCATCAGAAGTGTAAAAATTCTCTTGTTCCAGACCTAGTTTTAATACATTCCATTCAGAAAAAACAAGTGTATTTGGTTCAGTATCTTCATGAACTTTGAAAAGAAACTTAATATGAACCTATTTCAAGTTTGAAGTAAGGAATAAAAGATCACCTGATGTCTAAAATGAGCACATCATTCTTGTAAGTATGCTTTGAAATTTTGTTTTTAAGTCCCTTGTCAGATCACTACATTCAACATCTTAAAAACTTCAGTTCTGCTCTCTTCTACTGAATGTAATTAAATTGTATTATCAGGATCTGTAACTCTTCAAATTAAGTGTTTATCCTTATATGGGGTAAAAGCATCCATCTCTGCTTTGTATCTTGCAAATTACAACTGAAGGAAAGGGCTGCCTTAATATAATATAGACCTTATTCTAGAATTTTCCTTTCCTAACAAGGTTCCAGTCAGACCAGCAAAAAATATTATAAACTAGTAAATCTAGTGTTCACTGCTGATAATAAAAATCCTAAATGGATTTCTTCCGTTTATTGTCCAGATTTGGTTTATGAAATCTTTTTAGGGCGCAGACCATGCCAAATCTGCCACTAGTTTTAGAGCTCTGTTATGAACCCAAAAGTTTTAGTACTTCACAAGAAGAAAAAAAGCTCTTTGAGACAACAACAGAAAAAAAAACAACTGAAGTTACAGTAGATAGGTTATGGGGATTATTTCAGCGTATGTTTTGTTTAAAAGGCTATTTTCATTTATCTTTACTGTGAGTTATTTAATTAACTCAGGTCCTTTTGCTATGCATCTCTAAGTCCCTGCTGAAGACCCTTTCCTCATCACTATTCTGACAGGGCCAGCCACTGCTTCTGCAGTATTTCTCTTCTCAATTTAAAGGTCTTCTAGCTTTAAACGTTCAGCACTTCCCCTTACGTGCCCCGTTTCCCGTATGTCTGCACCAGTTTCTATGTGCTCCTCCCACACAGGACCACCTGCAAGCTGCTCCAACTTTCCAGTTCCATTAACTTGGAAAAAGTAAAGTTGCTGAGTTGTAGCCAAGTTATACGCAGACAAAAATGAAAGTCTGCTTCAAGGAACAGCCAGTTATACGTTCCACCATTTTTCTTTATTTATAATACCTCTCTCCTGTCCCTTACAATCTGGTTTCCAGATAATACAGGAAATCGTCACAGTACCATATACTGGTGTTTTATACTTGGCATAGCTTCTATGCCTTTTGCTTCTGTCAGGCCTGACACCTTCCTAGGCACATTGCCTAGGGAATTCCCCACTTAGGAAACCTGCTCAATATAGCCAACCTTTCCCCATGCTTACTAGAATTCAAACTGACTTTCTGCTATTGCAAGACCATAGGAACCATGACACACTTTGCAATACCCCAAGAACTTTCATATACTGGACTACAGACTTGCAAACATTGTCTATAGGGTAAGGTTTCACAAGCCTTCAGAATGCAACAGAAAGTAAATCAAACTTACTGTGATCCGTTGTTCTCTCTGTTTCCTCAGTAAAGCTAGTATTTCTTCTCTTTTCTTAGCCTACGATATAGACTTAACACAATAAGCCCAGGAAAAATATTTACAGTTCTATATTATATCTAAAAGCAAGTATATTTTTCATAAGCGTATACCTATCTATACATAAATATTAGCAAACAGTTCTTTGTTAATCTTGAGATGATCAAATTAAGGCAATTCAGGATTCTCATATACACAAAGATGCATTACAACCCCCTTCATCAGAGAGGTGCAAGCAGCAAAATCTTTTCAAGAATATCTCTCTGGAGTAAGCCAGTCTTTACTACCATGAAAATAAAAGCTTTTAAAGCATAAATTAAGGAAGGAGTCCAGCCCTGCCATGCCTCAGGAGATAAGTGAAAGTGAAAACCCCTTTCAAACAAAAGAAGGTTGTTGCAATATGGCAAGTCTGAAGGTAGAAGAAGAGAATCCATAAATGCAAACCAGCTTTAATGACCAGGGTCAGATATAACCCAGTGAAAGCCAGACAGGTCCATAGCAAAGAGACCCACCTGGGCAGAAGGGTGCGAGGAGATCTCAGGTGAGGCTCTTCAGGGCCATTAATGGCCATCAGTCGCCTCATGGCCCCAGTAAACATAAACATCACGATGATAAAAAAAAGTTGGTAGATCGCAATTTTAGAATGGAGAAACTGGAGACAGTCAAGTAAGGCCAATAGAAAAAGAAATAGTAGAAAGAAAAAAGTACATAGCAATAAAAAGATCTTATTCAGACAAGCTAAGCATTCCTATTTTGGATGCATTTAGCTGATTACTCTCATTTGTGGTGTTTGCAGTTTTTTTGTTAATCATGAAATACCCTATAAAGCATGTGGGAATAAATGAGTTACAGAGTAGTCTTGTAAAATGAATATTTTAAAAGATAGCAGCTCTTTTCCAGTGTGCTGCCTTCCTATTTTGTATGAAATTAGCCACCTAAATAAAATAAGCATTTATAATAAATAAATTCACTGTCAAATGATGATGTAACAAGGTTAAAGCAACTAAGCTTCCTTTCTGAAAAACCCAGACATTGTACCGTTGTGTAGACCCAACTCACTGCCCAGATATGCACAGGAGACTACAGATTCTAAGGTCTGATCTCCTAGTAAGCAGAATGTCAGGTCGCAATCTGACTGATAGTAACATGAACATTATTCTTATTGCATTCAGTGCATTACTTATCATTTTTCTAGACTTATTTGAGGCTTATAGCATGTCCTGTGGTTGTATAAAGTAACTTACTCATTGAAATTAATCATTTATAGCTGCCAGATGCCCAAAGCTGCAAAACATTCCTATCAACTATTGTTGCTGAATTTAAAAAAAATGAACTGAAAAAGTAGGCGACAGTTGTTAGCTTCAGCCAACATGTAGAAAGAAGGCTAATTGATGCTAATGGATGAGATGCATTACAGGGTTATTAATTGGAAAAAGAGGATTGCTGACTTGCAGAAAAGACTTGCAGACCTCAGCGCCTTTCCACACCTCTTGCAGATTGCTGTCAACTGGCCTGTTTCCCAAATACAGAGTAGAGGCTTTTCATTAAAAATGCAGAACGTTTTACTAAAACTAGCAAAATATACTGTAATCATAGAGTTAGGCCGGCAATGTTATTACTTGACTTTAGTTATCTTAGATTTCCATTACTAGTGTGAATTGCATGCATGGTATACATATGGGCTATTATTTACAGGTCGTATTAATGGTGACCTCAGAAAAGGTTGGTATCTGCGGCGTCTATCAATGTCTCGAAAGCAGGCACAGCACGACTGTTTGCCAAAACTCTTTTTTTTCTTGGCAAAGCAGCAGGAGATACCCCAAAGTCTATCCACCTAGCTCAACCCCACTGTTTCGGAGGAGATGGACCTCAAAGATGTGAACACTAGGTTGCTTATTTTACTTCTTTTTGTGGACAATTAAATGCTTGTCTCACTGCATAAATATGAATCATGCAGTCTTCAAAAATAGGGAGTGTAGCTTATGAGCACAAGGATTATGTAGATAAATATTGCTTTTCAAAATTTTCATTTACAAAAGAAATTCAGCCTTGAGTATAAACCTCATGACAAGCTGAATTTTACTGATCCTTTCACTCATCACAGACTCTACAAATATGGCTAAATAAACTCCTGATTTTGCAGTGCCAGGACAGACTGACACGAGTAATATTATACTGAAATCAGAAAGGCTCTTTGCAAACCAGCAAGATTCTGCATCAAAATTACACCTTCTTTTGTAAAGGTGGCATTTTCAACTCAATTTTCATGATGTTTGCTGAACTCTGCAGTTCGTTCTGGAGCTGAGTAGGAGGTGAAGTGGCTTAGTCAAGCAGTTCTTGAATTACACGAGTCTAAAAACATTGCCTAAAGCTATGCCTGAGTGACAGACCATGGCAGAAGCATTCCTATGGAAGTTTATTTAATAACTACCCACTACCAAGTTCCCGCATCTCTCGCTCAATGAAATTTTGGCACTAGCTGCTGCTTGGGCAGAGGCTAGTGGAAAGATCTATTAATAACTGAGAAAGACAACTAAGAAATAAACTGATTTTTGGAGCTGTACTTCAGTTGATTTATGCCAGGGTTTTGTATGTGAGAGTGGCACTGTTTATTTTCAAAAAAAAATCTCTTTTGAGTATGGACTCTCTCACTTGGCTACTTTTAGGTGCTAAACTGGAATAGGTATTATGAGCACACTATGAAAAAATTAATTATAGGGAGGGGAAAATGATATGTGAATCCCCCTCAGAGCCTGAGAAGTAACTCAGCAAAGTGGAGAAATGAACCTTAAGGTTGTCACGCACACAACTTTGCAATACAGTTCTTACCAGTTGATTCTGTTATTAATGGAAAATAGTTATCTGGCAACTAAGAATCAATTTAAAACATGACTCCCAGATGATCAAAACAGGCATAGGAAGGTTTTTTCTTTTATAAATTCCAGAGTCTGTATTCTAGATTACTAGAAAAATAAAACAAACACCTGTGTAGTCTTTGGGGATTTCCATCGCATATAAAAATAAGAGTCTGGTGTAAACCTAAAGACATTTGAAGGGATACTGATGCTATTTATTTAGTGGACAGCAGATTGAATCAAACAGCTCTGTGGCAGGCATATCTCGCTATACTCCAGTCAGTGGTTCTTACCTGCTGAAGATATTTTTCTTTTTCTTCAGTTTTCTGCATGTTGTGAGCTTCCAAGATTCTCTCTTTCTCACTGTTTTTCTCAGTTTCTAAATACAATGAAGGAGAAGCAATTGACCAAGGCCTCTTACTACGACTGTGCTTCCCACAGGGCATAATGCCGAGCCCACGTTGGGGCCGCTCAGGGAGCTTGAGGACCCTCGTCTGGGTCCCCACGGCAGCAGGTACCAGCTGTGCAGAGGCTGGGGCTGCCCCCTCAGCCAGGGCTTTTGGCACCGCTTGTTATTCGCCTCTTGGAGTAAATCCCTCCAAGAAACCTAGGCAACGGGTGAAGGCTTAACAAACTGGGGCTGGCGCGACTTGAGACTTAACTGCTCACAAGTGGCGGGCCCTGTGCAGCAGTACTCCTTCCNGCCGCTCAGAGAGCTTGAGGACCCTCGTCCGGGTCCCCACGGCAGCAGGTACCAGCGCAAGCATCTCCCCTGTGCAGAGGCTGGGGCTGCCCCCTCAGCCAGGGCTTTTGGCACCGCTTGGTATTCGCCTCTTGGAGTAAATCCCTCCAAGAAACCTAGGCAACGGGTGAAGGCTTAACAAACTGGGGCTGGCGGGACTTGAGACTTAACTGCTCACAAGTGGCGGGCCCTGTGCAGCAGTACTCCTTCCTGAAAGAAAAATCACATGAGGGAAAAATAGTATTAAAGTAGAGAGCATAGATTAATCGCTCTAGTCTTGCTAGCAAACACTGCCTTGGTGCTGAATTAATGAGAAAGCCCATGAAAAGCACCCTGTTAGTGCACCAGCCCTGGAGAGGCTCTGGGGTGACTGAGGGGCTGCAGGGCCCCAGAGAAGCGGTAGGGCCCTGAGGAAAGTGTGTGCACGTGGTTGGGGAGCTGGAGGGAGGCGAGGGTCGTCGGGAGAGCTGTGGGGCCTTGGGAAGATGTGGGGCCACCGGGTAATTCGTGGGGCGGCAGGGGGTGGTAAAGGGGAGGTGTGGGGCTGAGGGTGCGGGCAGGGTGCCCTCACGATGCAGGGCGGCAGGCCCCAGGCGGGACTCGATGTGCGGCGGGAGGGTGGCCGAGCTCCAGAAGGTGCGAGCGGCCGCCACATCGCTGGGGCTGGAGCCCGTGAAGACCAGGCCACTGGCGGGCAGTGGGGGTGAGCGGTGGCCATGCTCTGTCCCCAAGGTGCCCCTGGGTCTTCCTCGGCCAGGCTGCAGCCCCGTGTCTCCCATCCCTGAGTTGGCGAGGGGACAGCAGTGGCTGGTGCACCTTCCTGTCACCGTCACCTGACACAGTAGGTGCTGGTATCCGCTCTGCTTTTCTTTTTTTTCCCCTCCTGGTGCTGGCATTAGGGGCTGGAGACCCTGTGTAAACATTGTTGTCCCTGGTCTCCTGGTACTTTGCAGTCGTCCGCTTCCCCTCTGCTCTCGAAACCCCATGCCAGGGAGTCTCGGTGCCAGTTATTGAGTGCTGTTTGCAGGCGTAAAGTGAAGTCGCGACTTCCTGCTGCATTTCTGGGGTGGGAAGTACGCTCTCTCTGACGCAAGCAGAGCGGCATGAAAGGAAGGGCAGTGCTCTGTAATGCTGCCCTTAACAAAAGACCAAAGGCCGTCCGTGTCCATGTCCACATCCGTGCCTGTGCTGCTAGAGTGGTTCATGGGGAACGTCAGGCTCCAACCAGGAGTTGTTGGCAGGGTGAGTCATTGGGGACCGACCCTGTGAGAAGCTCAGCCAGGGTGGACATGCAAGGCAGTAAATGGAGCAAGTTCCTTCTGTGGCACCCTCCTCTTAGCCTGCGTTTGTGTGGTGTCTGGCAGAGAGACTCTGAGATCTCACAGTGGGCAGAATAAATGACAACATTCATTTCCATGAAAGAATCATAAGCTTGCATTTTATTTATTAAGAGGAAATAGGAGTAAAAGTGGCAGTAGACAAGCATAAGGTTGAGGAAAACAGCCAGAGTTGGACCTAATGTCTGCAAGTGACAGAAAAAAAAAAAGCGCCTTTCAGTTTGCTCTCGTGTTTCTTCTTGTACACTAAACAGTTCTGACTGAAGCTGTGCATCACACATGCACGTGTAGTTAAATAGCAACAGGGTTGGACAGCTATACTGGTGTCTCATGCATGTGTGACTGGCAAACCAGTACGGCTCACTTGCTTTGTTCTACTGCCTCGCTTGTGAGTTACATACCTCCGCAAAGAGGTCTACCTCCGTCTACCTGCCTTCCTGTGCACGTGATTTCCATTGAGATACCTTCCAAGCCTTTTCACCTGGCTGTGTGGTTAGTGATTGTTACCTTTGGCAATCAGCTAACTACACTGCCTAGTAACTAGGCTGATGTAAGAGACAGTTGCCTTTCAACATCTTCTTTTATGAAGACTGGGTTTCTGTTTTTTTTTTTTTTTTTTTTAATAAACTCTTACAGAAGGTTCTAGCACTATTAAGTTTGAATTTTCCCTGGCCTTAAAATCCTTTTAAAAAGATACAATCGAATAGGCATTATTAATAATTTTACATTAGGCATGAGGATGATATTAGGCATTTTCTGTACTGAGGTTGTAGCAGGGAATTCTGTGCCTTGTTTTGATGGCAGTGAAGTTAGTGATTGCGAAGCAGTGGATACAATCAGCTAACTACACTGCCTACAAACCAAGCACTCCTTCTGTAATGGGGTTATGGCATTCAAACCTAGAAACAAAGAAAGCACTTCCAATAATGCTTATTAACTCATTTTCATCAACTGCTCTTATAAAAGCAAACAGTTCTCAATAATTAAAAACATTAGTTGTGTCCCCCTTGCTGTCATTCTACTAAATCCAAAGTCTTTATTTCACAAAGTAATTGTTTTTAACAAAACAAGGTGGTAGGTGCAGCACAAAGACTGTTTCAGAAGTGAGTGCAAGGTAAAAACAAAGTGAACACAGGCAGGGCAGGTAGGCAGCTGTCAGGCTGATCAAACATTTTCCACTAATTTGTGGAAGTCATAAAACTGAGCAAATCTATTCTGCAGAACAAAAGTATGTATGCAATTAATTATATGATGCAGATATTTTATATGTTTACCAGATTATTTTTAATAGACCCAATAAGGAAAGCTTATAAGGTTATTCTTAGTGTGCTTATAAGGAGAATTTGGCCAACCAATTAAAAAAATGCTTGCTCTCATGAATAAATGACGGTAAAATGCATAGAAAGGAATTCAGGACTTACCCTTAAGTAACTTACCTTGTAACAATTCTGATGATAAAGACTGAATTTTTACAGAGTAAGGACTGAATAAAGCTTGAAAGGCTTACATGGAAAGGGGAAAATGGCCAGCTGCTTCACTCTTGATTTCCTTCCATTTTTCATGACTAGCACAGCTGCCCATCCACTGGTACCCAGCGATCTTTTAAGGGACAAACATGCCTCTGGGGATGTTTCCTAAAGAAACACATGGGTGCCCCATCTCTACCCCTGGGGTTCCTGGGCCGGAGTGTCCCGCCTGGGCTGTGGGTCAGCCCCACGCCTGCAACCTTTGTGTACGCTCTGTCGTCATGGCCACTCAGGTGCGGCTTCTGCAAGGAGGATGGGCCCTTGCTTTCAAATGCAAGGATGCTTTCTCAGGAAATGTTTCTATGGGCAAAGCCAGGAGTTTCTGCCTTTCTCCTGCGAACAAGCAGCTGCAGGTTGTGTCACAGCCGTTAAGGGTGATCTGGGTTGTGGTGTTACATGTCCTGGTCTTGGCACACCCCCTTGCACTGACATATGGAGCCTGTTTTTTGCCATACAGGGAGCCTAGGAACCATAGTCAGATGTGCAAAAAAAAAAAAAGACAAGCAGAAAGAATGAACAAACAACTGTTTGTTCAGCCAGCTCCTGACCTGTTCAGCTCCCTGCAGTCCTCTCTCTCCCTTGCATTTCCAGCCTTGTTTCTGTACTTGATCTTTGCTCTTTTCCTCCGCACCACCAGCCCCAACATGCCCCAAACCTGCTACCGTTTGGGTAGAGGACAGGATGGATTGCTGCAGTGCAGTTTGCTCCCACTTTGGGCTGTCCTGTCCTCCTTGCTGGCTGCATGGGCAGCCAAGGCAGAGCAGGAGAAAAGGTGTTCAACCGCCAAAAATAATTTTGAAGGCTATAGCAATAGCTCTAAGACTGTATAAAATAAACCAAGTTAATAAACCCGTGTTATTTCATTTTATAGCATGCTAGACCATCGCCAGCCTTTTTTTTAGTTTATTTTATACCCTTAGTCAACAAANTAGCTCTAAAACTGTATAAAATAAGCCAAGTTAATAAAGCCGTGTTATTTTATAGCATGCTAGACCATCGCCAGCCTTTTTTTTTAGTTTATTTCATACCCTTAGTCAACAAAGATTGGTCATTTTAAGTGAAATTTTAGTAACATCTTGTGCTCAAACAATTAAGATGTGCTGCAAGCAAATGTAAGTTTTTCACAATCTCTATTTTGTAACATGAATTCAATTAATAACAGCAGAAGGTGCTAAACATTACTATATAACAGCATGGACTTACTCAGAAGGAGAGAAAAATGACAGAAAAAGAAGAAAATGACAACTCACAGACTGAGGCAAAGCAGATGCTGAAGTCAAATTTTACAGATCTGGGAGATGGCAATTAGAGATAGCTATGGAGTTTTGAGACAACATCATTTATACTTGTGCACACTTGCAGTAACATCTTATCTCATCTCTGGCCCTATATGACACAATCGTGTCACAGCATCACGCTTCGCCTGCTTATACAATGTTCTTTCAGACCTGGACCCAAAGGCTTTATAGCAATGAGGGTTTTTCCTTGGAAAGCCATCCCTACTAATCAGTGTAATTAGCATGGCCATATTGACGTGTGCGCAATGCATAATAAAATAACAGTACTCACAGTAAAATGTCTATGTAGAAAAACTGCAGGTAAATACATTGAGATATTTACAGAATATCCGTTGAGTTACGAAGTAATTAAGTAAAAATGGAAGTCTTACTCAAAAAATGAAAACATTTTAAAATAAAAATTCTCAAATAAAATATTCCAAATAAATACTCAAAATTCTTAAATAAATATTCTTAAACTTTCTATTCAGGCCCAGAAAATGTCACTTACGTAATCTAAAAGGGAAAAAATTATTTGAACAATCAACATATTAAAATTTAGTTTTCTGGTATAAAACTAGATCACCCTTACTGATTTTATATCAAGAGTTAGGGCTTATGTATCTTACCTAGACAAGGTGTCTGTCATTTATCATCCTCCAAAGCTGAATGGCTCGTAGAAAGAAGATTGCTAGCAGTGATCTGGACATTGTTTGTTAGTTCCATTACTCAATCATTTAAAAGAAAAAAATAATTCTGCAAAGGTGACCTTTGCTAGCAATGTGTTTAGGCCAACAGTGTTTGCTCTTGGTTTGGCCTGCAGTTACTAGAGAAACTGTGCCTGACTCCTTTTCCCTTTGTAGTTCATGCCTAGGCTTGCCTGGTGATCCAGGAGACCCATATTTTAATCTAACTAAGAATGCCTGTGCTGAGTTAGGGGCTGATCTGAATCCCACTGAGGTCTTTGTACAGATTGCTGTTGAATTCAGTGAGCTCTGAATCTGGCCTACTTATATTCAGCCACTGGAATGTAGCGATTTAGGTTCTCTCTCTTTTTTTTTTTTTTTTTTTTTTCCATCTAACAATTATTAAAACTCAGCAGCACCTTTTAGCAAAANGTTTGGGTTCTCTCTTTTTTTTTTCTTTTTTCCATCTAAGAATGAATAAAACTCAGCAGCACCTTTTAGCAAAAGGTACAAATGTCTGCTCAATTATCTCATGCATCATGTTTGTCACAACACTTGACTATTCATAATGCTTTTCTTCTTTGCAAATGCTGCTGGGATTCTAACAATTTCTGCTTGGATGTGCCTGGGAATGAGCATAATTCATGGACTGTTGCTTAGGGGATCTCACATTGTTATGGACAGTCCAGACTTTGTATCTGAAGCTGTGTTTCTCAGCTGGTTACTATCCAAACACAGGACTACGTTTTCTGTAAGCCAGTGAAAAGTGAAGGCATTATGAAGGATCTGTGGTCAAGCCGAAGTAAAACAGACAGTTTTTCTTGTCATTAAAATGGGAAGACAGACAGTTGCAATAATCTCTGTTATTCTGGCTTCCTTTAAGCAGTGTCATTATCAAAAACATTTATGTACTTATGTATTTAGTTTGATACTAAAAATACTAATTTAAAAGCTCTTAGCACTGCATTTCTTTATCAGTGACATCCTTAAAAATTAGAGCCATCTGGATGATTTGCCAAGAATTTTGCATGACTCCCTCTGGTTTCTCAGGCGAAAAGTTTTGTTTACTACTGCTTTATGGTTTATGTGTTAACTATGGGAACAGGTAACTGAACAAAAGGATTCAGACTTCTCTCTGAGTGCCCGTTGTGGAATCCATGCACCTCACTGTTTTGTCACGGAATTTCGTAACTTTAGGACCTGCCTGGACACGTTTAAGACAGTTCAGATGTCCCATCAGCTGATGTGCTCCACCAACCCCAAACCAAGCTGGCATTCATTGAGGAAAAGTGACTGAGAGAAAGTGACTGAATAAATCCTAAGACCTAATTGTGTTAGGGTCAGGGCCCATGTGGAAACTATGATTAAATTACCAACTCCAGTGACAGCGGATGGGGGCCATATGATGCCTACTGCTGTTCTGCAGTAGGAGTGTTATTTTAGCCTTCATAGGTTAAGGATAAAAAGAAAACAAAGGTTATAGGAAGAAGTCATATCTCTTATTAGATCTTAATATTAAATCATGATATTGCTGGAAAATTACATGAAGGCAAAAGAAACCAGACTAAACAGCAGCTTCCTGTGCTTTGGCAAGAAACACAGCATCATCCCTAGAGGATTCATAGTTTCTCTGCCTCTGATTATTCATGAAACCCTGAGTGACTAAACATTAAGGAAGAGAACTTCAAAAACCAAAATTACATGCATAAGCTGTCACTTCTAGGATGTAAATGTCACATTTGTTTAATATTTTCCTGGACACTTCTTTTTCCACAGAGTTGAAAACCCAGGTCTGTGGTACTTCCTCCCAACTGCATCTTTACTGCTAATAATTGCTAGAAGTAAAGTTACTAGAAAAGGGATCAGTTCACTGCGATCACCTCACGTTCCACATGTATCTTAGCTTTTCTCCTTCCAAAGCCTTGAGATATTTCTCTATAATTCTGGTAAAAAAAACTCTCAGGCACTTAAGATACCTCATGAAGCAAGTATCATCTCCTTGGGACCTAGCATGTGGCAGTCTCAGGTGTGGCTAGATAAGAATGCTGAAATATTCTCTAAGACTATTTCAGGTATCTCTGCAGAGCAGAGATATGTGTAAATACTGCAGGACTAGAATATTGCAGGCATTGCTACCAGTGCTGTCCAGAGAGTTGACAATCCACTAAATGAGATGACAATCATACTGTGAGTCAAGGAGAAGTCTGTGGACACCTGCTCTCAGGAGGTATGCAGCTAACTAATGCCTCTTATTAACTTATTTCATTGTAATATGAAAAACAAAGCCCCATTTTCAATATTGGCCGCTTGTCATACAGCTCAGCAACAATCTTTACCAAAACCTATGAGACAAAAAGATGCGGTTGATGCAGTCCCTTGGGAACATTTTTGTGCTTTTGACATGTCACCATCCAACAGAAGTTTAAAAACAAAGCCAAATTGATGCATCTGTGAACTGGGTTTTCAGGGATTACAAGGAAGTCTATTCAGACCAGAAAAAAATGACCCATCAATAGCCTGATTTTTTAAAGCAAATTTAAATCTCTCAAATGCAATTCAGGCCTCAGGCATGAAAATCCAGTTTGCCCATTCATGAATTCTCATCTGTTGCCCAGAGCTAATTTTGGTGTGCGGGATGCAAAGGGTCATTGGAAAGTAAAATTCCTCACAGGCTCCATAGAAAGAAAGGACAAACTCTTAAAAAAAACTCATATGGACATTCTTCAAAGTACTGCATAGCAGTTATTTCCTGTTGCCAGACACCATTTTCCAGGAAACCCAGAGCAGACTATCATCACCATCTTATGCTGTGTGCAAAAGGAAAAGAATGACTCATGGTATGTGTATAGCAAACAAACAAACAAAATTCTTATTTGTCATCACAAGCTAGCAAGTGCGGTGCAGAGTACATAGCAGTAATAGTGTTGTGCTTGAAACACTGGCCTAGGATATTAGAGATCAACCTCTGGTGCTACTGAACGCTTTTTCTGAAGAGTCATAATCTATCTCAGATTTGAGTTCTCTGTTTTTGAAATGGTAATTGAAAAGTACTTGCTGGTTAAAGGAAGTATTTAGATACATGAGGAAAAGAGAAGAGAAAAATACTTTTTAAAATTTATTACACACTCCTTAGAATCAGAGTTCCTACCAAGTCTGTAGGTCTGTATTGTGGTGCAGAAAGAAAAGAACGAGGAACTTCCTATGGGAGTGGAGGGGAAATGAAAGAGGGGAATAACCAAAAATTTGTGGGTTAGGGTACAGTTTAAGATGGGCACTTCAGTAAAGATACCGAAAATATCCTCACTTTACCAAAAGATACTTCGGTAAAATCAACAGATACCTGGTACTTCATTTTGCTTATCCACTGTATTTTATCACAATCTAATCCAAGACTGAATGTGAGCACATGAATTGCTTATCTACAACACACAAATTAAGAATCAATTTAAATACTCAGCTTTTTTCACCTTAATTTGTTCTTTTGTCTTGACAGTTCCTGGTATCTGGCACTAGAGGCACAATTTCCTGAGACAACAAAGGGAAGAAAAACCAGAATGCATCAGCTTTTCTTGGGATGTGCCCTGGGTAATTATTGCTCAAAGCTTTAAACAGTGTAGTACTCGTGTTGGAGAAACTGCCTTCCTGTCAACCCTTTGTCATTCACACACTGTGTGGAATGTCTCAAATATAGCATAAGGCTTTACAAATCATGTGAACATTTATGTAGAAACTTAGCAAAATTTATGTTATGACAAGAGTCATAACAAATTTCAAGATAAAGAATAGCAAATGTAAAGGTTCATAAAGAAAATACCTGTGTTATTTAGGTCTGCTAGGAGCTGTCAGGTGTAACTTTGATAATTAAATAATAAATCTGGTACTATTTTTCTCATGGTGAAAATTTCAGTAAAACTTAAAATTATATTAATTATATTAATGATATAGACTGATGGACACAATAAAATACGGTCCCTTAAAAAGGGGTAGCTGATCTTAGGATAAAAACAAGTAGACTGGAAATAGCTTTGAAACCAGTATGTTGGTCAATGTAATGCAGCACACCTGGATATTGTTGCTTTCCTAATGACCACCTGATTTCCAGTTCTATATAAACCCTAGGTAAGTTGCCTTGAAAAGGGAGCTAAGGATTTTTTTTTTCTTTCTTTTCTTCTTTGTTTTTAGGTAGGTTTTGTTGTTTGTTCAAAATTCATATATAAGATTTACTCAAGGCTTTTTAAGTTCTGGCTTGAGAAGATAATGTTTATTGTATCTTTAAAGAGAATTATGTATGGGAACTTCTGTTTTTTGGTTCTAATATAAAAATCATAAGAAGGATTCTGTAAATGTTCCTATATTATGTACCCTCATAATTAGCTTAGTGTGACTGCTTTCCAGTAATGCATTAAACTGATGTCACTACTCAGAACTGAAATCATCAGCTGTTTGGCAATATGCTGTCTTCCTAGATCTATTCAGAATATTTAGGCTTTCTCTGGCATATCTTATGAAGGTTCAGCAACATTTATCTGTGAAGCTTGATAGTACCTTAATGTTGTTAAATATCTCTGGGGTAGTGTCTTATATTTACTGATAACTATTCAACAGCTGAAGCACCTTGTGCACTTTAATTTAAAATGAAAGATGAAATTGCTGCCACAGTCTTCTTCATCACAAGGCTAGTGAAAAGGCAAGACAAGCTGAGCAAACAAAAAATGGAGAAGTTTGCAGCTAAACTGACAACAATACTGTTTGAAAAATATAAGGATCACTGGTACCTGGACAATCCATCCAGAGGACAAGCCTTCAGGTAAGAAGACTCCTGGTAGAAGGGTGTGGGAAACACTGAAACTTTGTTTGGAAAAAAAAAAGCTGTAGTGAGGATATTTTCCATTTCTGGAGACTTTACAATGGAAACAATCAACAGGTAAATGGAAAATGTAGTGAAGTGAAACCTCTAGAGAGCTACTGACGTCCTTCCTCAGCTTGAGGGAGAAGAAATTCTTTTGATAGTTGAAGGTGCATGTAATTTGAAAGTGGTTGTACAGATGTGCTTTCACAGGTGCCTGTATGCAGCTATGAAGCCGAGGTGGAAAACTGAGGGCAGGAAGCAATATATGTAACAAAACTGAGTAGCTGTCTGACTACTTGCTTGTGAAAATTGAGTAGTCCTGAACTGAACCCAGAAATTCTCTTATCTAATAATGATCTCTGGAGTGAGCTGCTGCATTGTAAAAAATCTTTGTCTGGGTTTATAAAACAGCTTCTCTTTGTATGACAGCTGGGTAAGGCTGTAATTGAGACCTTGGATCAATAGGCTAGCTGAAAGAAAACACTGAATTTTAATATACTTGTTTATGGGCTGAGCTTGTGTAGCTGCGGTGAAGTCTTACTTTCCACCTGCACTTGTACTCCCATATAGGTGTATAAGGATAAACAAACATCAGAGAAGAGATCCACTGCTGGAGCAAGCTTGTGTGGAGAGTAATGTGGACTTCAATCATCTTGGCTTGCCAAAAGAGATGACCCTATGGGTTGATCCATTTGAAGTATGTTGCAGGTGAGCTGTCAAGCTGTAATTGAAGACACTACCTGTGTCAAGTGGGCTAGTAGGAACTCGATCCTTTAAACTTATTACTAGAGACTTAATGTCTGGGAGTATATTTCATAATTAGTGCCTGCAGAAGCCCACACTTCCATCACAGAGCTGCATTATACAAATGCAGTTACTTTCAGATATGGTGAGAAGAACCGGCCCTTCACAATTGCTCACTTTGAAGGAGAAGAGAACCGAGAGCTTCCTCAGCAGATTGGCTATGCTGTTGATAGAGCAGCACTGGACTATCATTCTGGCACCTCTTCAGATGAGGAGAGCTTCAACAGGGAGCCAAGAACTATCCCTACTGTGAGCAACCCTAATAGTGTCTATCAGGTAAGCGTATGCTATGAGGTAAGCGTAGCTAAGAGCTAGAGGCTTGGCTACAGCTTCATTCATGGAGGTGTGCAGTAGGCATAAGTGACCAGACCAGCTTCCCTTTCCACCCCAAAAAGTTCTAATGGCCTCTTATTTTTTTGCTATATAGTTCAATGACTTCTGCAAGCCACCCATGCAGACCTGGTCTCAGTATCTTCATAGGAAGGCATATATGACTGATGGACTTCCTCAGGCAGGCTCATACTATGCCCAGCAGAGGGGTTACAGAGTCTACAGGCCAACAGTTCCTTTCACAGGACCACGTATTGATAGATACCATTGGATCAATACCAAGCGGTAGAACTGTGGCTGCACCTGTTTCAGGCAGTTGAAACACTGAACTGTGGTACAGGATGAAGTCTGGCACAGAAATTGCATAAATGATATGAAAAGCACTGATTCTGTCTTGTGTGTTTGAAACTGTAAGGTTTTATTATGTAACCATTTTAATATTTTATTAATGTTAATATAGAAAATTAATATGTAAGATTCTATTTGTAAGTTAAAAAGGAAATGCAGATATCAATAAATCTATTAATCTTTTTTAAAAGCTGTCTGATCTGCTATCAGTGCCCTGAAGGGGAGCTTAAAGCACTGTTTGGTGATAACACAAGCAAGTCAAGGAAGGAAAAACATCCTCTCTTACTTGGAAAGAGTCTTCTTTCTTCTGGCAAAGATAGCAAAGGTAAGCTTAGTGAGTTGCAGTGTTTGGGCGGGGGGAAGGGGATGCATAAGATGTAGAATCTCTTCTGTTTTCACTTGAGAGGATTTAAGTGTGTGACAGGTTGGCTTTTGGCTCCAGCTGGGCTCTAGCCTCTTAAGGTTTAACTTACCTGTCAGAAGAACATTATTATGGACAGGAAAGGCATCAGTATAAGGTGGTATACCTTTCTGCATCTCTGTCAGTCAAGTAGGTTAAGGTCTTAAAGATCTAATTGCTTTGACTGCTAATTTAATGAGCCTTTAATAGGAAGGGGAAAAATGTACTGTAAAATTCCATCAAAACCAAGATTCATTTCAGTATAAAGCTGGAATATAAGGTCAGAGAACCAAACTGAAACCACACCACTATGTCTTCCTCTGAATACTGTTAAAACCTTCTGCCTTGCCCTATCTTCTCTTCCAGTGCATTTATTTTACCAAATGGTCTCTCTCCAAGCCACTACTTTCCAGGTGGTCAAAGAGTAAATCTTCACTGCCTGTGCTGTTTAAAATCTGATGCTCATTCTTGATGATATTCACCAGCTCTTCAGTTAATAAATCCATTTTATCATCCAGTTCCGAAGGGGAGAAGCAAGTGCAGCTTTCTTCCAAGCTGAAGAAATGGAAATCATTGCTGTAAGTGAGACATGATAAATGCCCCTGTTAAAGTGATACTGTTATGCTTCTAACAAGATAGAAATGTGACTTTTTTTTTCACTGAAACTGAACTTCAACTACCGAGAATGTAATGGTAGCTTAAAGAGAAGTAACTAATCTGCTGACATACTCAGGCCACAGATTTGCTGGTCACTTGATGCTCTTATATTTCATAGAATCATAGAATGCCTAAGGTTGGAAGGGACCTCTAGAGGTCATCTAGTCCAAACCCCCTGCACACGCAGGGCCACCTAGAGCACGTGGCACAGGACTGCATCCAAGCGGGTCTTGAAGGTCTCCAGAGAAGGAGACTCCACAACCTCTCTGGGCAGCCTGTTCCAGTGCTGTCACCCTCAGTCATGATTTTTTTTCCTTAAGTGCCTGTGGAACTNATTTAAGTGATTATGATTGGTTTTAGTCAGAGGCGTCATAATTTGCTCTTTCTATCATTTTAGAGAGAAGGCTTCTCTTCCCCTTCCATTTACACCCTACCCTTCCTTGCCCCTGCACCCAATACAAACAGTTTGTTTGTCTTTTTTGGAACAACAGTGTATAAATCATAGAATGCCTAGGGTTGGAAGGGACCTCTAGAGGTCATCTAGTCCAAACCCCCTGCACACGCAGGGCCACCTAGAGCACGTGGCACAGGACTGCATCCAAGCGGGTCTTGAAGGTCTCCAGAGAAGGAGACTCCACAACCTCTCTGGGCAGCCTGTTCAGTGCTGTCACCCTCAGTCATGAATTTTTTTCCTTAAGTTCCTGTGGANGTCACCCTCAGTCATGATTTTTTTTCCTTAAGTGCCTGTGGAACTTTTGATGTTTTAGTTTGTGGCCATTTCCTCTGGTTCTGTCAGTGACCACCAGTGAAAAGAGGCCAGCCCCATCCTCCTCATTGCCTCCCTTGAGGCACTTATAGACACAGATCAGGTCCCCTCTCAGCCTTCTCTTCTCCAGGCTGAACAGGCCCAGGTCCCTCAGCCTCTCCTCATAGGGCAGATGTTCCAGGCCCCTGATCATCCTCGTGGCCCTGCGCTGGACTCTCTCCAGCAGCTCCACATCCCTCTTGTACTGGGGGGGCCCAGAACTGGACACAGTACTCCAGATGTGGCCTCACGAGGGCAGGATCACCTCCCTCGACCTGCTGGAGATGCTCCTCTTAATGCACCCCAGGATGCCATTGGCCTTCTTGGCCACGAGGGCACCTGCTGCCTCATGGTCAACCTGTCATCCACCATGATGCCCAGGTCCTTCTCTGCAGAGCTGCTCTCCAGCAGGTCGGTCCCCAGCCTGTACTGGTGTCTGGGGTTATTTCTCCCCAGGTGCAGGACAGTGTACTTGGCCTTGTTGAATTTCATGAGGTTACCTTCTATCAAATACCTTCTATCAAATTATTCTCACCATGGTCTTTGTTCACAGCTGTTCTCATAGCAGTTCATGGCGTGAAGGAAATAACCTTCTTTCTTCACAGATAACTTGTCACTTAGTGGCTTCTCAAATTTCTCATGGAGCACAGGGTTCTGGTTTGCCTTCACATGTCATTCCAAAAAGCACACAAATAGAGTTAAGCAGGTCACTGTTAGTGGTAAAAATCCTCCATAGAATCTTTAAATAGATTTTTATGGTATGGTTTTCTATGATCCTGTGCAATTTGCAAGAAGTTCAGGTTCTTCAATAGGAGAATTTTTAGATAAATAACTAAGCAGCTTCAGAAGCTGTCATTAATTCCAACACAATGCTGTGTTATCAATAAATGAAGAAATGAGAGCAGTTCAAGCCTTGCACAGTTCTTTAAGGATGTGCTCTTGTAATATCTTGGCAAGCAGAATGCTGCTTAGCTCTGTATTAAGAGAGTTGTCAACTTCTCTGCTGAGTTGGCTCATGTGCATATAGCTTGAAGCACTAAGCTTATCAATAATATATTTAAGACAATACCACTTCTGAGAGCTGTTGGCAGAAAAGCCTGTGCTCTGTCTTTCCAATCCACTAGAAGTATTGTGAAATTCAGGTGTTCAGATCATGTATGTCATGCTTCCTGGTCTCATTTGAGTCCGGTATTTAGGCAAGTGTGTGTTGAATTTTTTTTTTTTTTTTTTTTTTTTTNTTGAGTCTGGTATTTAGGCAAGTGTGTGTGTGTGAATTTTTTTTTTTCTTATTTAGCAGGGGTGGGGTGGGGGAGAAGGGAAAGGATAGGCATTTATAAACACCTGAAATTGCCATTTTGTAACAAAGATAAGAAAATAGTAAGACAGCTTTCTACCAGATTAAGATTCATGAGTCGTATTACCTCTTCTAAGGTTCCCATCTCTTGAAAACTTTTCACTTTCATCTCAAAAAGTTGAGCTATGAGATTGATTTCCCCATCAGAAAAGGATTCTTCCTTCAGCACCATCTCACTTATTCCAGGGGATTTATTGCCCTGAGGAACTGCTGATGTCTGGAGTCTGAGGGAGAACATTTCACTGAAACAAGCCTCTAGTGCCTAGAAACAGAATTTTTTTTTTTGTTAAAAACCCCAAACCAGTTATACATGACTTGATTTACAGCTAACCATTTAATAGATATATTCAAGTGGTGGTGGGAAGAACTGAATAATACTAGACTCTCAAGACAGTCTTCTACTTCTGAAAGCTTGCTTATCTCAAGATAGGCTTATTTAGTCTCAGGATTTGATGTAGATGACAAGTATTCTGTGGGATGTGGTTAGTATGGTGCTGTTCATGGCAACTATTATGGAGAGATGATCGTGAGGAAAATGCTGTTATCAGATATGAGGACAATCTCATTATGGATATTGGTGCTGTGTAGCCTTTCAGACAATGCTGGTAGTACTTCTCAGTTGTGAGGACAGTCACTATTAATAAAGAATAGCTTTCAGCAAGGGGTTAAAATCAGTGTGTGCCACGGCAATATCTCTAGAAAAACTAAGTGATATTCCCAGCAATACCAAGGTATGTTATACTAAACGCTGGATGGAAAGCATTGTATAAAGTAGAGGTGTTATGAGAAGCTGCAGTCAGCTATTTTTTAAATAAATCTGTCCTCTATAATTCTGAGTCAGGACTGTGATTATGAAAGCATTCTGTTTGATTCTCCCATGTGTTGCCCAGCTGGAGGTTGGCAACACCTGTCTCCATCTGTCTCCATCTCTCCTTATTTGTCAGTGGAACAAAGAGGTATTTCTAAGTTGGTACCATATACAAGAAGTTAATGTATGGTATGTTGGAGTCTTCTGTAACATCTGGGGCCAAATAGTGTTTTACGAATGCCTGAATATGAATGTTTCTGTGAATAGCCATTGTGTAAATACAATGGCAGTTAGGGTAGTAGCTAACCATCTTAGTACCTCTCATCTTGCTTTCCATCAGATGGTAGAAAAAGTGCAAGAAGATCCTGCTCTTAATTATTTTCTTTTCCAAGCATTACCATAATGCAATTCAACTTAGAACACAGTGATGTACCTGATAAAAAGCCTTCTGAAAGACTGGGTTGGAGTCTTCATTGAAGTCAGTAGCAATGATATGGGCCAAACAGTGCACCAGGAGCAAAAGGAAGTTTCCTACAGAATCCAGGCAGTCCCTTAGAACAAATAGTTTTTTCTTGGAGCTCTGAGGCGGAGGGAACAAACAAATATACTGATCTGAGGAAAGGGGACTGAGGTATTCTGATCAGTCAGTGTGACTCTTGCAATGGTTGGTTTTTACTTTGTGTGGAAGCTGAATCTAGTCTGGAGACTATGGGGGAACATTGACAGGGCAAAATAATATTATCAGTTTCACAGGGGAAATGTATTTCCTTACTAAAACATACTTAAATTTTACTTCCTTTGTGAGAAATCTAAAGCATTTTTGTATTCTATCCTTTTAGATAATTATGTGTTATAATTCTGTTATAGAATCATTTTAATCAGTATTTCACAATGGTAAAATTACATAATACTAAGTCTGTAACTTTTTCTGAGCAAGTGAAATGTTGATATATTGCTATATGACTTGCACAAAGTCAGCTTTCAGAGAATTTGGTAGAAATAGGAGTGGAGGAATTTGGGCGGGAGACACTAGGGAATGAGAATGAGTTCAGTATATGCGCTGTGAGGATGATCCCCATGTTAAACATTCACAGCCAGTAAACATAGTAAATCTGTAAACACATGTTCAGGCATATCTGGAACATGGCATTTGAGTTGGTTCTTCTATTGATATCTTCCCTAGAAAGCATCAAGCATACCATGACTTACAAAAACACAAACCATTACTTCCTAGTTCCACAAGTAAATGAACATGAAAGGACTAAGTAAGATGGCTGGATATGAAGTTGACAAACCTGATAAAAGAAGGAGTTTCTGAAGGCATTGCCTGTGGTGTTACTGAGAGGTATGCTGGAGGCGACACACAGGTTAATTTCTGGAGCCTACAGAGGGAAGAAAAATTGCTTCTGTAAAAATGCGAGTACACTTCAGATCTGCAAAGTAAGAGGAATTAATGGGGTATAAATTCATTTAAATGTCAGTTTTGATTTGCAGTGAATACATAGAGCCAACAAATACCCCATGAAAATGTGGACTGTTTAAAAAAAAAAAAATCCCTAGTATATCACATCACTTTATCTTGCCAATTTCCTAATTAAATAAATGAAAGTATATGCTAGCCCTGGTGGTCTGGCTGCTAGTTCCTGTTTCTTTTTTATTATTTCATATAATTGTGAGAAGTCCTCATAGAGTGTTTACCTAGATTAGCACTGTAGTGTACTAAAAATTGTACAAAGACAAGGAGCAACTACTTGCTCCAGACTTTAAAAGAAATTTATGCCTGTACTAATTGTGCAGGGATAAACTGCTCTACTAAAAACATATACACCAACCTTAAAGCAAGCAATTAATTAACAAGAAATTATTTAATAACTTTCCAGACTGATCACTCTCTGCTTGATCTTGCCTTAAAACTGATAGATTCATCATACTGCAGGCTGAATTGAGGTCTGTTTTCTTTTGGAAGCACTGATCATGAAATATCAGTATCTTAACTTACACCCATGTGAAGTCTGAGGAACTGTAGGATGGAGATACCATATTGATACTTGACAAACTCGCTTGCAGAAAGGGCTGCAGGATTGACTACTGTTAGTTCTCTGCCACAAGTCATCAAGGAATCCAGTATATCCTGAAAAGAGCTTGTTGAACTTCTTGCTTCTGAAGAGAGATATTTGGGGGCAGGGGTGAGAAGGCATTTTACTACTAGATTTTTATTTCTAAGAGGAACATAGCCATTCAAATGCACAGTGGCCCTGGACTTCTCAATTTTAACAATTAAAATAAATTATTTACTATAAAAAGAGGTTATAGTGATGTCCTCTGAATTCCTTCATGAGTCAACATCAACCTTCAGTCCTCAGCCTTAGATGACCACTAGCACTCCAGTCTTCCTACTGAAATTTTAAATAATTAAGGTCTTGAAATGTGAGGTTACTTGTGGGGCATGCTCCATCAGTAGGGAATCTAGGGTGTGATTGTTTAGACTTTCTCCTACACTGGTAGAGCAATTGCTCCATCTTGTCTGTCTGCAATAAACACAGTTTATGGCTGCCTCAGTGCTGAAACGAAGCTTTGCATTACATTGGAGCTCAGGCAGAAAAGAGGTTAGATACTGTTCAGAATATGGCTTTCCACTAGTTAAGCTGCTGAGGCAGGAGTTCAGAACTCATTACTGATGTTCTTCCAAGGACCAAGAATGAGGGAAGCTTTTATATGCTTAGTTTTACTACCACCTGTGTAACCATAATACTACTTTCTGAAATTATCATCTCTTACCATCTTTTTTGAGCAAATATAAATTTTGCATACTAGAAAAAAGAAATTATGTAACACTCAAAGAACTATTTGTCATGCTAGTAGTTCTTGCTTGGATAGCTTCCAGAAAGCTCCTGGCAGTGGCTTTTTCTTTCTTAACAATATTTTTTCTATTACTTTCTTAATTGTAAAAAGAAATCAATTCTCTGCCTTTTAAGGTGCAGAGTGTGTCACTATATAGATTAAAATTCCCTATTTCATCAGAATTAAAATTGCAACTTTTAGCACAACATTTGGCTTGCTAAAGAGCTCTACTCCTGTGACATGACAGACATAGGCAAGTTATTCAGTGATCATAGGACTTGTAATCAGTTGACACACCAACGTAAAACAGCTGGGAGAAAAGAAAAGCCTCTTAGAGGATCAGCTGAGGTAGATCAGTTAGACAGTAGCTAACAAATTGGTTTAAGGTGTTTACCGTACAGAGGAGGAGGTGTGAAGTGTGGATTCAGAACAACAATTCTGGCTGCCATCAGATGTCCCACCTGC
This sequence comes from Crypturellus undulatus, assembly GCA_013389825.1. Taxonomy (NCBI): domain Eukaryota; kingdom Metazoa; phylum Chordata; class Aves; order Tinamiformes; family Tinamidae; genus Crypturellus; species Crypturellus undulatus. The sequence goes on from VWPW01013366.1 coordinate 143,783, forward strand.
TTCAGAACCTTGATATCTGTGAGACCAGTACACACTAGTTAACAACTGCAAGGAATCCCTTAGAGGTTTGTGCCTCTTCCTCCTCATGTTCCAGACAGTACTCATGGCTTTTCTGTAAAGAAGGGGGGCTAAGTAGTCAGTTTAAAAACAACTATTAGGAACAAAAGTTGGTCCTGTGGAACAAATATCTAACTTTAGAAGCAGTTTAAAAGTACAGAAGTATACTGGAATCTCTCCAATAGACTAGATAGGGAAATGTTTCTTTGGGGTTTGGTGTATCACCCAACAATCTGCTGTTAAGGAAACACTGTGAACTGCTCACAAGGAGATTAGAGAAGAATGAGGCCAGCTAGACTACCTGGTGCATTCAGCGTTTTACAGTTTCAGCTTTTGCTGCATAGAGAAATAATTTGATCTCTGTTTCAGATAGTAGTGTTTCAAATCAGATTTTAATTTTGTTTTGTATGTCCAGATGAATTTAAGTAGTGTGCTATAACCCACTTTTTCAAGCTGCTGAGAAAATAAACATACAGAAGGAGTTGGAAAAGACTCATAAACTTTAGGGAAACTAATAAACTCATAAACTTTAGGGAATTGATCACAGGTGGTAATTCACCTGCTCCCAATAAAATTTTTGTTTTCAAACCGGAGGAGGATATTCTGGGACCTATCAAGTAGCTGCTGATTTTTCAAGCAGAAAGCTTAGAAACTTCTTGACCCTAAAGATGGGAATTAGCTTAGCTCTGTTGCTGCATGAAGATCATCTGGGTAAGGCATTTCATTTTTTTTTATGACCTAGAAAAAGCAAGTGTCCGTGTAAGTATTCATTTTTACATAATATCTGTAACTTGAGAGTATAAAAAAATTGTCATTACCGGATCTCAAAAGCCCTTTTAACCTAAACTCTTCAGTTTTGCTTGCTTAATTATTAGGACTGTTTAAGGTGTTCTTCTCCTGATGCTTTCTTAGGAAAAAGGGACTGGCTTTCCACTCTCCACTTCACCGCGAGAATCACTAAAACCTTCCTCATTCTATACTGTTAATTTAGTCTGATTTCCACCCTACCTTTTCACTGATTGTTCCATTTCAAAAGCATGAATGCCCCCCGCTCCAGAAATGTATCACCATTAGCAGAGAATGATGGATCAGTTGAATTTTCTCTGACAATCAGACCTACTGTTAGTCAGGAATAATAGCAGCTGGTCATCTGCCTCCTGGTGTATCCCTGGAATCTGGGAAGACTCGGTGATGGATGACAGGGAGCTGTTCTTCTGCTGTGTGTCTCTTTCTTTTGGTTCTTCCACTCCTATTCTCAGGTCTTCCAAATCTGGATGAAAATCCTTCCCTAAGAAGGATTGTGCTTCACTATATCGTTTCACGAGGTTCTGCAAATTTAAAATGAGGAAATGTAAAAGTAAGTGCCTGTAAAAGAAGACAGTGGATATTTTGCTAATGCCATTTAGTTTTATGTGACCTTTTACTACTGCTCTGAAATAAGTCTAGGCTCTGTACTTTAGAAATTTCTGTTCTCTTGCATTACTCAATTTGCAGAAGAAATGAAACATATAGACCTCCAGCAGGGCNGTTTCTGTTCTCTTGCATTACTCAGTTTGCAGAAGAAATATTAAGAATGAAACATATAGACCTCCAGCAGGGCTTCATCTCCTCGAGTGAATTTCTCAGGGTCCATATGCTTTGTTTAGGAAGAAAAAATCTTTACATGCCTTCCCAGCTATGTAAAATAAGACATTACTAATCTCTATCTTGAAACTATTGTCTTAATATATTTGTTATGAATCTCATGGTGCAGAACATAAGCGACCTAACATAGCTGCAGTTATTGTCTCATTAGCATTATATCATTTAGGCTATGTATCATGTATATGATGCAGCCTCTATAGCTACTGTGATCTACTGTTTTCTGACCTGCAATGGGTCCACATTACTTGAGGTATTCTTCTCTGCTCTTTTATTTCCCAGGAAGGCTTTAAGCTGATCCTTCAGTCTTTTTATTTTCTGTTCTCTGAATTTCTGCAGTTCATTGTCTGTGATGTTAGCTTCATCCACAGACTAGAGGAGAGGAGACAAAAATAGAAAACAAGACCTGGGTTTTGTTCTGGAAAGGGTGGGACTTGGAGAATAGAATTCTTTCTACAATAACAGTAGCAGTGCTAATTAGGACATTTTCTGTATAAAAAGGCAATTTATTTTTAATCTCACCTTCTCCTGGATGCAGACATTTACACTTCTGGCTGTTTCCTTAAACTGTGACTCTCTCAGTTGTAATAATTGGGCTGCTTGTATATATTCCAGTACTAAAAGTATATATTCTGTGTTGTCTTTCAGCAGATGCAAAATGCCCCTCATGTCATTGTCAGTCAATAAGTCCTGAAAGATAAATTTGCCATGTGAAATACAATGTGGAATATGATCAGAAACATATATTTTTTTATTTATATGTTACCTATTAAAAACAGCTAGTTTTAAGAAGTGGGGTTGTGTGAAAATACTCTCAAAGGCAGTGGAAACTAGCTAAAAATATTTTGCCAAAAAGAAAAGGTATCAGTGCAGAGAAATTTTAAGTAAATCTACATTAAGAAATAGATCTCAATTGTCTGAAATGTAGTTGAGAATGTAAGCCATATTCCAGGTTATTTACATTTTCATTTGGACAGGAGTGCAGATGTCGTACATTAAAGTTAGCTGTCCCATTGCTATAAACAGAAATAATCCCAGAAGAGAGTATATAAACTTATAACAAACTTTGTAGCAAAATACTAGAGGAATTCCAGTTTCTATGTGAACTATGAAGGCAATTTTACTTTTAAAACAAGCAGGTCCAGGTTTATGCCTTCCATTTGAGACCTCAAGGCAGTCTTCTGGAGCCTGCAGCAGTCTTGTAGCATTGTGACTGTTTGCCGTAGGTGTCTCTGAGATAGGATGAAATATGACACAAGGCTCTGTAGTCCCTGTCCTTCAGCCTCCTGAATCACTTGCATTTCTTTGGCTTGTATCTGGGTAGAGAGCATCACAGAGTCTTTTAGATTAGCTTATGTTGTTAAGGCTATGAAGTATTGTAGTTTTCACTGCATCTTTGAAAATAGAATGAACTTCCCTGAAGAAGAATGTAATCCATCAGTTTAAAAAGGGACTTTAAAATGTTTCACTAGTTACATCCAGGTAGAGGTGGAGAATCCTAGCTGTACTGACTGACAATATGACTCAAACATTTGCAAACAGCATAAAACATTGCAGAACCTAAAATAACAGGGCCAGAGATCTTACTGAGGCCTCATCGCTTTTAATAGTTCTATAAGCAAAGAAGACTAATGCTTTAGCTCATGTACCTTTTCTTCTGTCTGTGTTTGAAGTTCCAGTCTAAATTGTGCCCTCATAGTTCTGAGCTCAGCCTCTGCCTCTTCTTGTAAACCAATAAGCAAATCCCCTTCCTGATGATGCTTCTGTAGAAAAGTCACTGCTCTTGCCACTTGCTGTTTCTCTCTAGTTTTTGCAACCTTTCGAGCTACTTCTTCACCTGCACTTTTGTAGTTTAAGCTGTTCAGGATTCTTGTCACACCGTCTGGAAAAATCAGCCTCTGAAACAGGAAAGCACAGTCATACAAGCAAATCAGTTTTGTTTATAGACTTAAACCTGTTTTCTCATTGGGTTCCATAACAAAAAGCGCAGTGTACATGAGCCTACTGTAACTTCACTTTGGAGATGCGAAGTGCCATATACCTTAGCCTGTGCCCTGCATCTACTGAAGGTTGTCAGTCAATGAGGCTGGGCATCTCTGAGCATCACCATGCAGCTCATGCAAGGAGAGGTCAGATGTGAAAAGAATAAAATGCCTCTACCTGCAGGTTGTTGTAGAGATCCAGGACTCTGTACAGACACACTTGCCTCAGAGCTTCCAGTTTCACTATTTTTATTGCTGAAATATATAGTATTTGAGTTAGAGAGTTTGGAGAAAGCTCAGCTTCCAAAGTTTGTGGTTTCTGTTAAGCAAAAGAAAATAAAAGGTAAAGATTTTCTACAAGAACAAATAGCACTGTCGTCATCAGAACTAGTGAGGCCAGGTTTTAAATTGAAGTTGTTCTTTAATAAAGGAAATGTTTCTCAACCTGTACTGAGGCAATAAAATACGTGGTCCAGTACAGGGAGTATGCAATGGTTCTGACTATAGCTTCTCTGAAAATACAGCCACCTCCATAATGCCTAGCCTCATTTGTACCATCCAATCAAGATAACGTTGACTCTTGCAAAGCTATGACATAGTTGCGGCAGGAGCAGCATAAATAAAATGCCTTAAGCTCACTTCTTGTTCAGTGATATTAGAATCTGGGATTTGTAAGCCAGGATGACAAACTGACAAGTGGTGCAGAATTTCTTCCAGAAAATGTAAGCTCTGTTTGGGTGCTGCTAAATTCTGGTTGAGGCCTGAATATTTGATTTCTTCCAGATGTTTCTGGCAGAGGGTCTGTTCAGCGTGGTGGTGATGTTCTGACAGTTCTCTTAGAAGCGTGTCCTTCTTGGTGGTAGCTTCTGTTTCTTTACTGCTCTTTATCTCCTAAAAACATAAATATACCATAAATCATAGCCATAAATTAGATGTCCAAGTTTAAGTAACATAAGTAGACTGATTTGCTAGGAAATGAAGTACCCAAGAGCTACTGAAAACAGGCCACTGATTTTTGTTTCTAAACATTGAGAAGGAAATCTCATTTTTCTGTATTGCTTTTGCAATGGTCAAAACAGAAGACTGCTTTCTCAAGGAACTTCCTTTTGAATCAACTTTCACTTCTGATGTGATAGGGCTAAAACAGAACACAACCTGGAAAGAAACAGAAAGCTTTATTTTCTTTTACTGTGACTCACAACTCCAACACAGTGCTAGCCTTACCCAATTTCCCTTCTGGTCTTCCTTTTCCTTAGCTTTGGAAGATTCACAAAAGTAACAGATGGTATTTACTTCTTCCATCATGAGGGCTAGTTCCAGATGTGCCAGTTCACAAGCGTGCTTCTCTAAGACAAACCTATCGCCAGATATACACGAGGCAGGAATGAAGTAAGACCACCATGCTGTATACAGTTATTACTAGGAGGCATTTGCCACATGCATAAAGATTGCTTGGTAGACAGTTTGCTGTAACAGGTATGAGCCGCCCACAGAATCCCAATATAACTCCCGTTTAGGGGGAAAAGAATCTGCAAGGAATACTTTTCCTAAGTAAGAATGCAGGGAGAATTAAACAATGATTTCTCACTTTGTCTGGATTTCTTGTTTTAAATGTCTGATCCTCGCTGAATGTAAAGTGGGCAGAAAAGATGATCCCCTGGAAGCTGAAGCAGTTTCCTGACTGGTTTCAGTTCTTAATGCCACTGAATGAGTAGCAGATGCTTTTAAAGTGCTTCTTGATGAGTAGCCTGTAGAAGAATCCAGAAAGATTCTTTACATTTACTTAGGAACTGTTACTTTTGGGGAACCATTACTCAAACCATTGTGCACAATTCCTAGGGCATTCAGTAGTTTTCAGTAGTAAAAGTAGCAGTAGCCTTCTTGGCCAGAAAGAAACCAACTGGCCCTTTTAAAGGTCATTCACAGTCCATTTCAGTTATAGAATACTTTTGGAGATGTATAAAATAGATGCATATTTGTAACAAAACCCCCAAAAAACCCTGTGTATCTGCTTATAAATTTTTCCTATGAGGTTTTCATGAAATGGATATCAGAACTCTGAAAATGTTTATATTGCTCGCTGAGAAAGGAAGTTTTGTTTAGAAAAGAGACAACGTGTCTCTTTTCAACTGCAAATCAGCTTCAACATCAGATAAACTTTAAGTAAATAGAATCTTTTTGCTGCATATCCAGACAGTCATTTCTAATGTCATGAATCTGTCCCCAAGTACAAATGAGTAGATGGAAAACAACCCTATAGAAGAGTATACTAGTCAATTATTGTTCTGTTGCAGACAGATAAATCAAGTGGTGCCTGCAGCAGATGCAGGAATGCTACTGGAAATTATTTGAAAAGTAAGAAGGTTGAAGCTTCATCTTGTAATTTTGGTTGTCTTCATTTATGTTGGTAATCTCCAGTGCTAGAATACTGGTGTCAAAATACAACTGATGATTTCCTATATCACATTCTCATACTGGAAATATTCTGGTGATTATTCCTGCCCTGAGTTTTGCTGGAAATAGTCAAAATGCACCAGTTAAAATACTGAAATGAAAATCAATACTGGCTCAAGAAAGAAGAATGACCTTTTAATTCTGTGTACTAATTATTTTAATGCAGTCTTGTTATTTAAATAATCACTAATTACTTCTAAAGTGCTGACAAATTCACAGGCTTCTTGGGATGCTTCCCAAGTTTAGCTTAAATCATCATTCTTTTCTCAAGGGATCTAGAAGTGATTAAAAGAAGATGGAAAAGTAGTAACAGCATTGTAAGACTATTATTATTTCATCCCTAATTCACTGCAATATTTGATAGCAGTTACAAGGCTAAATGCTCAGTGGTTATTTCCTCAGGCAGTATCCATGCTAAATTCTTATTTACTGCCTGTATATTTCCATAAAGATAGCTGTCCACTAAATGAGTTTTAATATCACTAGATTTGACAGTAATGCAGATGTGTGTAAAGACCTTTGAAATGGTGTTGATTCAGACTGTAACCTTGCAGATAGTGGTCCAGGAAAAACTATGGCTGCTCAGAATATACAATGCGTGGAAAATGGAAGAAATCAAATTTTGTGCCATCCTTTTCTTATGGTCTTTCCTATGAAATTTAACTGCCTTTCAGCCTATAATTGAATGGTCTAATGAAATTGCATTTATATGTATAGGAACACCCTGAGTGGCGAGATGATGAAGAATAGTTTTGCAAAAAAGGCATTAATTATTTTGCGAGACCTGGCAAAAAAGAGAATATGGAATTACAAATGGTTTTAGGAGTTATCCCATCATACAGCAAGTCTATACAAATGATAAAGGGTTCACAGATCAAGTCAAAGGAGATTTTTAATACTTAGAAAACTGAGCCAGGCTTCATTTTCTGCTGTTTGTTGGGTGCATCTTTCTTTCTGATGCTTCAAAGTAGAAAAGTCCCAACAAAGGCCAAAATAGAATAACATAGCTAACAACACCTTTATCTTCTTTCTTACCTGGTGTCTCAGGTGATACTGTACTCTTGCTATTTTCCTCCAGCATATAAACCGCAGACTTGAGTAGTGGGATCAGTTTTTGATGGATGATCTTGCCTGAACTGTGTGACAGCCCCATAATGCCATAAAACATAGCTGTCTGATAGTTCTCAAAACACTGTCGTGACCCAGAGAAAAGCACCTGAAACAGGACAGATGCAATACATGCAACTTGCATTTAATGTTTGTACCACTTCTTCAAGTACCACTGAGAAAGCATCCTGGCATTCTTTGCCTTCTCATGAAAACTCTATGTTTCTGTTTCTTACCATCCTACGCAATGCCTTAAATGAAATAAGTACCTTTGCCTGCTGGGCCTGGATTGTTGACCAGTCCCTCACATATTCCAGTTTGGTATATGCAGTCTCCACCTTGGCTTGTTGTTTCAGTATGCATTCCTGAAACTCAGAGGCTAAAGCAAGTATAACCTGAAAGAAATGTTATGAAATATAAACATATTTCAAGTGAATTGGAAATTCTGACTTGCATGATGTTTTTCACACACAATCTAGCACTATATCAGCACTATATCAGCTATAAAGCTGATATAACTGTTATATTGTGCTAGGGCACAATAACTTACCCATTTTTCATTCATACTTTAAGTTATCTAAAAGGACTAATGTACAAGGAATATTAGGGAAAATAAATAGGACAGCTTGACCTCATGATGCAATTAGTCTGTATGTGTCTGAAAGATATAAGGATCAAATAGGTTGTGAACAGATAAGCTAAAACTGAACGTCAATAGAGCCTGCTTGGTACCTGTTCAGTCAACAGAAAACTTAGCATTTAGTTTAGCTGACATTGCACTGGGACATGACACAAGTAAATATGATCTCTGTAGTAACATTTGGAGAAGACCTGGCAATGTTTTCAAAGGTTGCATGGATTTATCCCTACGAAAGACTTAATAGGGTTTAGGCTTTTCTTAGCGTTCTCTGACAAATAAAGAGTACAGAAAGAGAAATTCAGCACACAAATACTTTGTCTAGATCACAGCTGGATGCTGCCCTAAAGAACATATGCACTGCTTTCTGGGATAGCAGTGCTTCATGATCTCCTAGATCTATTCCAGCTTTAACAGCTATGATTTTATAGCTGTTAGCTGTATAGATTTACATTTATATTCTGACAGTGACTGCGCAGCTCCTGTTCCACTGAGGAAAATAAAAGAGCATTTTTGTCAGGTCATCTAACTTCTTTCTTTAAGGTAAACCTTCTGTAGATTGAAGCCAGTGAGTCCAAGCTAGCAGCAACCTCACCTTCCTGAAATTCAGATTTGTTACTGTCTCAGCGCTCAAGAAGTGATTCTCTTCCTTTTCCTTCTCTGCCAGCTGCATTTGTATTTGTTCTTCTTGCAGCTGCATTTTTTTAATGAACTGCATCAGCTTTTCCAGTGCCTTTCTGATCTCCAGCAGAACCAGTATTTCTTGTTCTTTTTCATCTCTGTCAACTAGAAAGAACAGATGTTAGCAGTTGCTCCCAAATGATAATCAATTTGAAACTCAGAGCAGAGTTTTTGTTCATGTGATTTTGCAATCTTTTGCAAAAAGCAATATGCCTTCCAAATGAACTCTGTTTTCAGCTTTTAGAACAGTCCAAATGATCTCCCAGATCCTACCTCTATATTGTCTTGCCTCAGGAGGAGTAAGGCTGGTGAAGAAGTGGCAAAAGAAGTGACTACAGAAAATGACCTCTTTCAGTCTCTTTTCTGTTTGACTAACCCTTTATACCTTTGCATAGGAAGGGTAATTCAGTTCCCAGTTGACTGCTGAAATATTTTAAGTTTCTTCTCTCAGCTTCCTGCAGAGAGGACTGTTCAAGAAGATGACATATTTTCTCAGTGTCTTGCACTTTTTCCTTGTGCTTCATCTGTAAAAAGTGAATGAGAAGAGGGAATTTTAGATAACTTGTAAGCCATTTGTTGCAATGTTTCTTTCTCTAATAGGGGAGAGCAAGAGGTTGTCTAGTTCAGCCATTGCTTTTTCCTAGCCTTTCATTTTTTATGTGTGTGTATAAACTGATTGCAGTCCCTGTTTCTGATACGACTATGAATTGTTGTGCCTTGAGGATTTATGAAGACCTCCAAGCGAATTGCAAAAAGCATACACTATACCTTTCGTGTTTTTCCTTTTTCTGCAGCATCAAGAACATAAAGAAACAGAGAATTGAGCTCTTTAAGAAGTTCTTCTTCCTTCTTTTTTCTGCAATGCCAGTATACTTGTCTCAAATTTATTTCCTTTTCTAGAAGGTCCAACTGAAATGCAATGACAGATATAACAGCTCAGTTTTGTAGGGCTGTAAAGAAAGATTATGAACTTAATCATAGAAACTCATGATGAAAACTTCATTTAGTGCTTTCTAGAATATATATGCAACTTCACTACCACAGGGAGGTCAATGCTTTGCAATATTAAGCCTGTGCTTGTCCACAATTTACCGTTAGACATTCAGTCTCCAAAGTTCAGTCTCCATTTCTCTCCAAAGGGAGAGAAAATTGATATTTAAAAGGAGAGGTCAGTACAAAGTTCAACTCCTGCTGTTAGAAAACACCATTTGTGGGGCCTTGAATGAGGTGAAATCACCTCTCAATAGTTGAAAATCAACAAGGAATTTTCTTAAACTGTTAAAGTTATCAAATCTGTAAGTAATGCTGGTTTATTGGAGTTATAATTACCAGATCTGGATCTGTTGCTCCTCTTGGTAAGGCCCCTGAGGACTGAATTGTAGGAATTACATTGTGTGTCCAGGGATTGGTTTGAGCACCTATAACAGGCCCAGTTTCACCTGTAATAGGACTTATGGTTCTGGCACCAATAGCAATAGGGACAAGGCCTGTGGATAGAGGAAAATTAAGTGCAATCCTTAAAATTTTCATCATGAATAAAACTATTACAACTGCAATCCTACTGAGCAGCTCTTATTAAAATTTAATACCGATGTTTTGAAATTTTCTAGGGAAACTAAATTTCCCTGAGCTGTATATGCTATGTACTAAGAGCAGAATTTAGGAACAAGTTGTTGCAGACCTTCCTTTCAGACAGCCTCTGCTTACAGCCTTCTTAGACCACTGAGAAAGCTTCAGAGTAATTTTCTGAAGAGTACATTAGATTTTTGAATGGCTTCAAGCCACCATGTGACTTGGTCTCAATCTAATTCTCAGCAGCAATTTGATGTTGCTTGTTTTGAATGTGCACAGTATGCATATTGGGACTTTCTGTTCATTTTTGAAGTAGTACAATGTGTTGATAGTCTGTTTTCCTGATTTTGAAAGTAACACAAATAGTGGTGACGGTGCAGCAGCCCCTGCCTCTTGTATACATCATCTGATCCGCTTTCTTGCCCTACCTTTTCCATCTGCATCTTCCATGGTTCCCGCAAGTGCAGAAGGCTGTCTGGGGTTCCAGTCACAGTCTATTCCCAGAATTGGCACCATGAACCTAGACCCACTAGGATCTGGGATTTTCATTCCAAACACTGCAGGAATCCACATCTCTGTTCCAGGGTACTTGATCATCCCTGGTTTGTTCAAACAATGAGAAATGCGAAACATTAAATTGAAAAGTTTCATGAACTGAAACACACATTATTTCTTACACTGCTTCCAAACATCACCTGTCTGACTTCATGGTAAGATTTTTTTAAGTCTGGCTATTTTGACAAAAAAAAAAAAAACTTCCTAAAGGGTATGAAGTGGTGATGCTTGGCTAAACTCTGTGATGCAGACGCATGTATTTGGGTATCCTTACAGTAACTTCACTCCTTAAAACACTGTTTTATTACCTACCCAATTTACCACCATTATTCTTGAGATTTGAAGCTAATTTCTGTTTTCTCTCCAGGCTTTGCAGGCAATGCATTGCATGATAGAATGTAATGGTAAAAGACGACTTCATATTTTCTATTGAAGCTTTAAGTGCTGCCAATTTGTCTGCTGCTAAACAGGCATCTTCCAGAACTGACTCTTTATACTGCTTGACAGCATTCACCACGTGGGTCTGAGATATAAGCCAGTCAGCTTCCAACATTGCTCGGTAACTTCCAGCATGGGGCAGCACCTTGTCTTGCTCTAGATGAGCTCCATATACCCGAGCTGTTTTCCCACTCAGAGGTTCAGTGAAGGACTCTCCAAGAAGCATTGGGTTTCCACAAGGACTGACAAGCCCACCTACAGGTATAACCTCTCCTGTAGTCAAGGAACAGGAGAAAAAAAAAAGTCATAACATCACTTGGCAAGTCCTTCTCCATTCCTTATCTTTGGTCCAGTCCTTATCCATTCAGATCAAGGCACAATGATCACTTACTTCAGGGGAAACAGAAATAGTTTATTTAAACACATTAAAAAAAAAAAAACTTTTTATCTGTCAANCAACAGAAATAGTTTATTTAAACACATAAAAAAAAAAAAAAAAAACTTTTTATCTGTCAAAACCATTAGTCTGTCAAAATTTTTTAAGTAAGTTTACCAACTTTTACTTTAAAAAAGATTAAGGTCCCCCCCACCTTTTTCTGAGTGTAGTATATCTTCTAATGTGCAGTATAAAGAACATAGATATGAGAAAATGCGTTCTGTAAATCTAGAATTTCTAACCACCTAAGCCCCTAAATAATGTATTTTGTGCTACTTTTATTGTTTTAATAGAGCAATTGGATTATCTCTAGGACTCTGATCACTGTCAGTAATGTGTGTCATAGTTAATGAATATGGCAGCTCCAATGTTTCTCTGGATAATTGTGTTGACTTTAAAGTAATAAATCCTAGATTCAGTTTCTAGAAAGGGGAAGCATATCTGTCTGTTGGAACTATAAAATGCATAGCCTGTTGAACAGGACAAGGCAAATTCCATTCCCCAGAGGCAGGTTAGGTGAACGGTGCATACCCTGTTTGCTGAAGCATGAAGAATATTCACTTACCGGTGTTGTTATCCAAACTGACTCCAAGTATTGGAACAATCTTGCCTCCCTCTGGCTCAGTCATGGGTCCGCCAATCTCCAGAGGCGTCACTGTGCCGGTAAGGGGGTTCAGATACGTTCCCCCAACGGACAGCTTTTGCCCAGTGTGAGGATGGATTGTGACAGCAAGCACTGGCACTTCTATTTCTGTCACTGGGTCTAGCATGAGTCCTCCCAAGCGAAACATTTTTTCAGGACATACTACTGGAAGTTTTGTCTTCACAGGTAGACCGGTGTTGGGACAAATTGGATAAGGAATATAGGGAAATATGGGCACTGCAGACTTGCGAAGCTCACCTGTGTGTTAAAACAAGAACTTTAACAAGGTGGTGAGAACTAATGCTAAGAGCAAGGAAGCGTTAGAGTTCAGCATGGAGAATATGAAGCTTTCAGGGAAGGCTGATTGTAAAGGTATATATTCAGGTTTGGAATTACATGATGAAAGGAAGTATTCTCTGCCAGCTGTATTTTTTTTTTCAAATTTGAATTTTGCTTTGGCCACTCCCTTAAAGTAAAGGCTTTCTGATTATTTACTAGTTTTTATAGCTCAATGAACAGGTTGAAACCTGTTGGAAACAAGGAATACTTCAGTAGTTCCTTGCATACAAACCTTGCAAAGTGTAGTACATCTTATTAACAGCAAGGCTGAAAGAAATTTCTTCTAGTACCATGATAGGCAGTAGCTAGGCACAGATTTCCTTTAGTTTTACTCTTGTTATGTGAAAAATCCATACAAGTACAGCAAGTTGTATTTTTTTGTCTTCTGTTTTTTATTTTTGTTTGCCAGTACCCCCGCTATAACTACGCCTTGCACATTGGTAATTGCATCAGTTAATTATTGCATTGTGGCTCTTACCTGAAGCAGAATCAACGGTACAGACCAGCCTAGATCTGATGGGATCATAACCAATGTTACCAGCTACAGGAAGCACTTTTCCAGTTTGAGGATGCAGAAAATGGTTGATAGGTACAGGCCCAGGGCAGTGACTGTTCAGCAGCATCGTACACTGTGGGTTGGGCATTAGCAATCCAGTGGTAGGATCCACGTAGATAACATCAGGTGCTTTGGCAGTGCCATTTGAGTCTCAAAGCAGTGCGCAAGAGGGGGGAGAAAAAGAAACTCTCAGTCTCCACCTGCCCATGTGATTGTGAAGGGTTTTTCTAGTCTTTCTATTGTCTTTTGCAGATGTTCTCTGCAGGGGAAAAGCTACAATATTCCTGGCACATTGGTGTTCAATTCTCTCTCTAGTGTGTCTGGATGACTCTTGTAACAGTAAAAAGATCAATATTTCAGGAATAAGCTTTCAGAACTGCCAGAGTTTCCGGTGTTCACTTAAACAACCAAGGTCATTTTTATTCTTATTTTTATTTTTGTACCTTTTAGAAGGGTGAAAATGAGAGATTTTTCAGTGTCAAGGTACTAGCTGCAATTTATTGTACGAAAATGTGTCGTGATGTTAGAAAGCAAATATGCGCAGGAACAAATTAACTGAACTTACTGACATTTGGCTACAGAATAGTTCAATTTACTCTCTGTTGCTAGGGGATGATTAGCAAGTACCCTACTAGAAGTTACCATGCTATCAGTCAAAGATCTTGATGAAAGCAAATCCAACATTCTTCCTAAGAAGTAAGATGTGAAAAAGTTCTGTTGATGACTTTTTAAACAACCCCTTGATTCATGAGCTGTTAGTGGAAACTAAATGAGGATATTGTTGTCAGAGTGTAGTCTTTCATTTCTTCACCCATTTCTTTCTTCACTCTTTTCATTTCAGTGCTGATACTTTTGTGAACCATTTACAGGCAACAAAACCAGTAGATTGCATCTGTCTGCCTACATTTCTGTACACGTCATTTCAAAAAGAATATATAGAGGTTATAGTTACCCACTAACTCCTGTTTGATAAGCATCCTAGTTTTAGTTTTGTTAAGAAGGTAAGCTCCCATTCCTTCACCCAGCACTGCCCATGCTTTGAGGCGATGACTTTCTTTTATTATTGTGCTTGTCATCATGCTGCTTGCAGTATCTATCCGGGCTAACAAGCTGGAAATTAAAGCATAAATATGGTCACTAACCATTTGAAGGTAATGTAAAATAATTTCAAGGGAGTCACAGAGGAAGAACTTTGACAGATGTGCAAATCTGCCCTTTGCACTTACCTCAAAATGTATTTGCTTTGGCCAATGCAGTGAAAAGACTACTTTCCTGTTTCTTTCTCTCTCTCCCTGACACTGGTAAGTGCACAGCTGACACACTAGCTACAACTAATGTGATATCCCAGAGACAAATTATTTGTTATAAAAAAGGACCTTCAAAACATTTTTGTCCCTTGGACAGTGATGGGAGCTGCCTGAGAGTTTATGGCTCTGTTTGATATTTTCTAGACTTGTTTTACAGGAACGTAAAAATTATGATCTGCTTGTCACATCAGTCCGGCTGCATGTGTTGCCAACCAATATGCAACACAATCACTCACCAGAAATGCTTTCTAGCTAGGAAATGAAAGTTGCAGCAGAATTTTGCAGTAATAAGTATTACCTTGAATATTCCAGTGGAGACCATATCGTTTGTTTTTTTCTACCAGCCAACTTATTTGTCAGTATCTCTATCAATCTCACTGCCTCTCGCAGGGCAGAATTGAACGTGACATAATGCTCTTCCTGGCACTTCAGATCATGGTGTAGTAAGTGCATTTGTTTGTTCATGCTTTCCTCATATTCAGCAGCCAGCTGTTTCCTGTGCTGCATCTCTTCTTCTGCCTAGGCGGGATATAAAAAGCAAACACCTCTTTTTCTTTGTTCTATCCAATGTCAACACAGATTTTATTAAATGATAAATACTAGAAATTAAAATGATAAATACTAGTAATACAAAACATTCCACTGCATTCATTTGAACTTGAGCATTCATATGCTAACACCACCAATATACTGAATTGCAGTTATCTAGCCTGTAAGTGACCAGCATGCACCCAGATCTGAATAACCTAATAAAGTATTCTTTTAATCAAGTGATGTAGAACTTTGAATGTATCCTTGTGAAAAACTTAGCTTTTGCAGATACAGCAGCTAACTGTGTATCATGCATTTTTCCAAATGAGAGCTCCCAAGTGGGCTGGGTATATTTCAGAATATTGTATTTCAAACATTACAGAATATTACTTGATTTTCAGCCTGTGAAAATATGAAATGTCTGCAGTTGCAAAAGACAGATTTTATATGACTGTGCATAAAAATTATGAAAAGAGAGTGCAGAGGATTTCATTTGTTATTCTATGTTATACTATATTATTTCTATTTTATTCTACCTTATTCTAATGATGCCAAACAGAGCTTTACCTGCTGCTTGGTTTTTAAGTAACCCTTAATCACTGTGCTCTCGTAAGCCTCAGACCCTTCTGGGATATGCAGTGTCATTATCCAAAGTTCTTTCAGCAAAGATATTTCACTCGTAAGCTTGTGATACATAGTTTTCACCTGAGGTCCCAAAAATGTGAATGTTAAAAGTGAGAATTATGACTGTAAAAGTAGAATTGAACACAGTGAGTTATCTGTACCAAATACATGTCTCCTTATGTAATTATAAAAAGAAATACTGATGTCTAAGTTTTCAGTACAAAACACATGAATGTTAGTTTTCTTGTGACTAGGGTACAATGATTTCACTTACACTAGTCATCTATTACGCTGCATACCGTAGAACTAGCTCCCTCTACTGTCTAAACTACAAAAAAAAAAAAGAATTTTGTATATAGATTTATCCTATTTACTTTAAGACTGTGAAATGTTAACTCATTGCTTTCAGTTGGGACATTATTATGAAATACAAATAGCATAATGAAGCTCCATATTTACTAGATATTCATTTATTTTTTGTACTCCTCAATTTAATACGTAGTTCTCAAGCTTTTGGCCAGGAAATGCACATTAATTTCATTTTACAGAGGAAAAGCTGAAACTAACAGATGAGGTCACTTGACAAAAGGGTGCAATTTCAGTGTAGAATTGTAGGAAACCAAAATGTTCTGAATTTAGGCCACCACTCCTTCCACTACATAACATTATATAAACAGTATGCTTAGAAATATGGGCAGATATTTGTGTTTCATGAAATATGAAAAAAAAGAAATGGATTGAAAAATGAAAAGAGTATGAAAAATGAAATAAATTAGCTACTTAATAGTTGAAAGCTAGTGAAACCGTGGAGAACAAGCAATGCTACATGTTTTAGGCTCCTCCCGCATATATATATGAATAGGTTTTAAGCACAATTTACCTCTTCTTTGAAATGACTCAAATGGGTTGTGACTGACAGAGACTGTCTCAATAGGAGTTCGAAGAAAACATTGGTATTGAATGACTCGAGGTCTATCTGTTCTTCAGGTTCCCAAATATCACCTTTTTTTAGAAAGAAGGGATATTTGTTTATTAGTAATTTTCCATTTAAGAGTGTTTTTGAAATCACTCTGAGTCTAGTGGCCATTGCACATGATAAGAGATAGGATTCTGGCTCCATTATATGCAAGCACTCTGGAAACAGGTAAACCAACTGTTGTTTAGCCTTTGTTATCTGACCTTTTGTTTCACCAGTGCCGCAAGAGTGAGCATCCAGACTACCTTTGTTCTGCAGACAAGGATGACATTTTTTCATGGAAAAGACTGTTGATAAATTGGAGGAATATCTGTCAAGGTTATATTTCATTTGCTGCCTTCGAAATATGGGGTAGGTAATGCCTTTCTGAGACCAGCTAAGTCTCTGACAAAGAAGCTGCAAAACACAACAAAACCAAGTAAGTTTCTCTTATTTTGACATATTTATTACATGTTTCATGTGTCATTGACTCTATGAGCAGTATAAGGACCTGTCCCACATTTCCTAACAATATCATTCAAGTGATCTGTTCTAAGAGAGAAGAGTTATTAATCCTAACAGATCAGGCTAAAACCATCAGGAAGGAAATAGATATCTGTTGTTTGGATCTGCTGAATGAATAAATTTCATTTTCTCTCATTATTTCAGTATTCTGGTTCCAGAAAAAGCCTGCTGATTTCAGGACACATGAAATATTAAGGAATGGCTGTTGGGGGGATTTACAGTCTGAAGGACCCTCCCACTTGTTTACTGTAAAATAACAAACCTTATTGCAGATATGTTGCAGTCACTGTGACTTTCATCTGATTAGGGAGTGTCAAACTGATTATTATGTGAATGATAGCTGGAGAAAGGTATTCATTACTGCTAGTTCTCTATAATATTTCTCTAGGATTCATCTATCTCTAATTTGAGGCAGGCACATAAAGAAAAACATAACTGTTCTCTTATTGATTCTTCCTGCAGAGATGTGAATTGTGGAGAATATTATGGTCTGATCTAGTGAACTAGAAGATATGAATGAAATTAATGCTTTTGTTGAGTGCCTCTAACTGGCCTCTCTATCACGTAGTCATATTGGAGCTTCAAAGGAGCTGGGTCAATTCATAGGGATGAATTTTACCCCATATATAAAACATGAGGTTGAATGACAGTTCATTCCAATTTTCAACTCTGAGGTGCAACCTAAGGGAACAGATGACTTCTTTGCTCATTGTGCAAAATCTTGTCCTGAGAAATGAGATGCTGTATAACTATTACTTACAGTCAATAGCAGGAAGGCAATAAGAAATATTAGAAGTCCCATGATTAATCCAATAATAGCTGCCCAGTCCGGCTTCAGTAGGAGGTCTTGTTTTTTTGCAATGCCCACCTGTACAGCGTATCTGGGAGTTGTGGGGAAGAATGGACCCTCTTCATAACACTGTCCGCCCAGTGGCATGACCTTAACATACTTAATGAAATAAGCATAAATAGAAATGCCAAGTCATACAAGATGTGGTCTGCTGTTTTAAATGTTAAGTCTTATTTTGTTTGTAACATTGAGTCAGAACTTTGCTACAGTTGCATCTTTTGGACTCACATGTGTCCCACACACACAGCCCCAACTCTCATGCTTACTGCTGTACTCACCAGCACATTATGAAAAGATGCTCCCTGCAACTCTAACTTAATATTACCTTCTATTCCAAACCATTCTGTGGAACAGGAAATACTCCACTGATAGGGGCATAAATGTAAGCACAGGATTCCTTGATACAAACCATTTTTTTGTGCTGATTGCTACTCAGTTGTAAAACATAGGTACCAGCGTGACGGAACTGGAAAAGGAAGAGGAGGAAGCTTGAAGAGGCCTTTCTGATTTCCTCTGCAAGGCTCCGGAAGTCCCCCCAGTCAAATTCAGTATTTGTGTTGTACAGATTGTTTCTAGGAAGGAGAATAGGAAAGTCAGTTCTTGCTATCATCTTCTTTTTTTTTTTTTTTTTTTTGTATAGGTTCATAATTACAGTAGAGCTTTAGACGTAGGTGCACTTGGGGTTCTTCTGTAATCTGTACCACTAAATGAGGGCCCTGTTCTCTGTAACTTTAGTAAATGTGCATTAGCCATGATCTTCTACCTTTGCCTCATGTACTTACACATCATAAATTGGGTAATGCTCCTTGGAGACAATAAACATGATGGTAACATTAGCATCAATGCATGTGGTAGGATTTAAGATGCCACTAAATACTGTTTTTGATGTGGAGTTTGAAGGTCTCAGGCCTTTTAGCCAGAAAAACCTGTCTTCTTCATAGCCAGACTTAACTGTAAAAGAACAGATCTCATTACATTTGGGTCATTACTGATCATTTTTCTGTCTACAGAAATGCTGCAGGATACAGTATTTCCTGTTCATTTTTATGACTAAAATCTTGTTTCCAGAGTAAGGTCTATGGTCAAGGCAGAACATAAATATGCCATTGGCATTTCCCTGACATTGGGTCATTATGCATTACATTCTCATCTCTTTTTGTAACAGCTCTACTGAAATGCATCTGGTAAAGGAGTACAACTACTTGCAAAACATGCAGGCTTCATAAGGAAGCTGTTCCCTTATGTTTTATCAGATTTGACACCAAAGAATGAAAGTCTTGCCCTCCGAGGGGAGAGCAAGTGGAACTAATAAACAAGTGGTTTGGATACCCAGAGCTAGGGATGGCATAGATGAGAATGGAGGAATGGAGCAAATCTGTGCACTAGCATTATTAAACCCAAGGACAGATGCAAACCAGGGGAGCTCAGCTCTGGCAGGTGCTCCTAGGTTCTGTCCTCTGCCCACACCCATGGGTGTTATCACCTCTACATGTGGTGGAAGCATTCAGCAATTGCTCACCTGGCTGCTCCCCATTGCCCCTGGCAAAAGACAGGGGCCAGACAGTGGCAGCTTTGGTGGCCCCTGGGTAGTGCAGCTACCTGGCTCTGAGCACAGACCTTCTGAGTCCTAGCTCAGGAATGTAAAAATTTTTTTCTGCGACTTGAGTACATTTAGTATGAATAGTTTCTTGACCTGCTCAAAGATGGTGATTTCTGTACAATATTGCTATTGCCTAATTAGATCAGTGCTGAAAATCATTGATGTGAAGGAGCACAAGAAAATCTTTGCAGAATTGTGTATAAATATTTTCTGTGTAGTTTTATGTGAGACCTTACCTGCAGGTGGTGCTGAAGAAGGCCTGCCTTTGTGAAGCGATGAAGCCTCATTTAGTATAATGAAATTGTGGAAGATTTGTGGGTCAGGATTATACACCCCTAAAAATCCTTTTCCTGAAGTGATATAAAATGCATAGGTTACTTCTGGTTTTCTTTATTTCTTTTTTTTTCTTTTTCTCTCTTCTTTTTTTCTTTTTAATCATGGTGGACTTTGCTTTCCTTCTGCTTTATATAGGATTGACTCACCAAATTCCCCCCATAAAATTTACAAAACTAGAAAAAAATGTGCCTTTTGCTGTTTCTTCTATTCCTGCGCAGTGATCTGAAATGCTTGGGCTCTATCTAAAGGCTTTAGGGCTAGCTTGGTGTTGCAAGACATGTTCTTAGGTAGTAACTGTTTTAACTTGGCCTAACTCAATGAAACTGTGCAAAGGTATCACGGTGAAATGTTTCCATCCCATTACTCTTACTACATTTTTCATGTGGTTGTGCAAATAGTGCTTTTGACTTATGGGTTAACTTTAAAATAGTAAAAAAAAAAAAAAAAAAAACAGCTATGTTCAGTTCTACTTGGCAAAATAACATTAACATATAAAACCCCAGAGAAAATCTGTGCAGGTTTTCTGTACAGATCTGAGAAGGTAGTCGCTTGATAGGCAAAGATATTCTTTATCTCTGTTAATCACAACTTAGAGAAGAGGAGTGGGAGGGAATTTCTGAATAGCTGTCCTTTCCTGGAATATCAGAAATCTACAAATCTTAGATGAGTGTTCTGGAAATGCACGGGAGGAGTTTTGCACTGACTGTTAAGGTTGCATCGCCTCACGCCTATTTGGATATAAGCATCAAGACTGCTACTTGTTCATGTGACAAATAGCAAGGGTAGGTATGTTGTTTCTAAAAGCCATTTAGTATCCAGTTAATATTGTAGCTCTTGTTAACCTTTTCCTTACCACTTGTTTTCACCACGTACACTGGTTGGGAAGATTTGCTTTGCTCTGAACTGCAGGCATCATTTGGAGGGAAAGCCAGTCGTAACAGAACTGTTCTTAATTCTTTCAAGAAAACAGTAGTCTAATAGAAACAGAAGGAGAGGTCAGGAAGTTTTTACTGTGATTGCCACAGCTGCAGTGTAATGCCAGCTACAAAACACACACTGTGCATGCAAGTGTCTAGGCTTTGTTGTTTATTTCCTTCTATGCTCTTCTAGAAGAGAAGGAGGGGGTTCCTTGGTTAAAGGATTACTAAAAACAGCATTTGAGTGTAGGCAGCTAGACTGTAGTAAAATTAAATGCAAACCTTTACCTTGCTCCCGTTTTTGTAAGTGATTAAAAGCTGAGCATTTTTTTCTGAACAAGTGAACTGCAGAATATCTTTTTGTTGTCTTCTGCACTGAGAATTGCACACACTTTCCAGACTGTCAGCTTGGCAAATGCAGAGCCCAAGAACCTTGTCATAGCCTTCATAATCTCCAGGTATGGTACAAACCTATTCAAGGAAAAAGGGAATAAAAGAGCAATGTCTGGATCTTTGTTAAGCAAGGAAGGAATTCTGAACTTCTGATTTCAGGTTGAAGAAGTGCAAAATAATGAGGCAAAACCTCCTGTGAAAATGCTAATAACACTTGGTTTTCATGCTACTTGTGCCTAATGAAAAGGAGCTAAGGAATTTATTTTTAGGGAAGTACTACATAATCCTTGGTCTTAAATAATGCTGAAATCTCAGTACCTTTTCTGAGCAGTAATGAGCCCATCCTTTCTTGGTTAAACATTGTCCTTCCTGATTTCTGGAGGCTGGATCCCTACAAATGTCGTACACTTTTCTGATGCAGTGTCTTCTATCGTCAAAGGAGCTCCAATAGCCTGGAGGGCATGTACAGTGAGCATCCCGAGGCTGGAAGAAAACACAGATGTTTCTTTATAAACCTGTCATCTCATGCAGACAGCTTCCTAGGCTAGGCATTGTACTTTACTGGTACAATCAGATGCAATTTCTGAACAGATCAAGCGAAACTTTGATATCCAAAGATATCCTGAGATGCAGGACTGAATACTGCCAATTCTAAGAGGGAGAGATGGCATAGGGTACTCAGTGCAAGGTAAAGGAAGTGAAGAGTGAAGCCTAAAATTGTAGGTAGAGAAACGTATGAAAACTGAACTGTTTTTTTCAGGACTGCTTCTGTACCTGGAACACTTGACTGTTCCCATGGCAGATGCATGTATCTTGACCTTCTGCAGGCTGTGCAGCCTCTGAGCCACATGGAAGACATGCTTTTTGGCCAGGCATAGGATTAAAGAAATCCACTGGGCATGTCAAGCAACGATGTGATATCAGTGCTGCTCCTTCTGGTCGAAAAGTGCCAGGGGGACATGGCACTGGTGTGCTGCTGCTTTCAGGGCAGAAAAACCCTTTGAACAAAAAAAAATCCTTGATTTTTTCTCATATAAAGTAGATTAATGTATTATGTAGATTAGTTAGATGAGTTGCAGTGTTTTTTAAGAGCATAAATACAGTGGAACTTGTGTCATAACATCAAAATCAGTTAAACGTATCCTGATTTATATCCTCCCTGTTTATATATTTTTAATTTCACAGTACAGAAAGGAAGTCTTTTCTTTACACAATCATGTTACAATAACATTTGAATGCTATGCAGTTGTTGTAAAGGGTAAATAGGCTTAATAAGTCCAAATTTCTGCAGATCTAACTGATTATCTCAGTATTCCTGTAGCAGTATATTGAGCAGAATATAAACCAAAAGCATCCCAAAGAAACTAACAGCCTCTAATAAATTATTTTGGAATACCTGCTGGACAGATTGTAATATTCTCTTTTCTTCTTTTGCAGTGAATTCCACTTTGACAATCATCATCGTTTTGAAGTTGCAGGTCTCCTTTACCACAAAGCAAGCAGAGGAAAACGGAGAAAACAAAGAGGACGTGAGCCATTCTCCTGCGGCAGAGAGTAACTCCATTTGGCTAATGTTGGTAAGCAACAGACACACATAAGGAGAGCTCTCTTTTCAGCCACTGGATATTTAATGAAGAGTGAAAGTTAAAACATGCTGATATCTGTGTGAAATATTCATACAGGTTATTTGAGCTACTGTACTTCTATACAGATCATATAACAAGATATAAATTTTTTCAGCTGGACACTGTGTGGATGAAACACATATGTTACAGCACAGATAAGCACTTATCTATGATGATACACAATTTGCCACTGTAGTTGTGACCTAAGTTCTTCAGGCACTCTGTAACCACCATGTATTTTCAAAGCCTGTGAACTGTCACTTACGTAAAGCAATCATCAGTGTCTACGAGATATGCTGTGTGTCTTGTTTTGTGATAGGCTGCATAATTTATGATGTGCATAGAACAAAACTCTGTTGCTACTGGTGTCTTTTCAGTGTTTATTGTGTGTAGGACACACACTCATGGTTACTCTGCCCTCCCAGTTTATTAAGATGTGTGCTAGGATGCCAGTATGCAGGTCAGAAGATGTTATTTTGAATGCTGTCATTTTTTCTATTCCCAGGGGTTGGGGAGAGGCTGTTTAAGGTTGCAAAACACGAAGGGTTTCTGACCTTGTTACCCAGGAAAATAATGCTTCTCTTCCTAGTAGTCAAGTACCAGTTCCCACAGCAGGGGGGCAGCCTGGCTTTTCTTTCAGGCCAGGGAAACCTACTGTGTTCCCCCCTGCTTCTCAGTGCCCTGCAAAAGCCCGATACACGGCAGTTGCCTCCATTCGCTAGATGCTACCTAGCAGGTAAAAAGAACTTAGAGAGTCCTCTTTAAGTTTTGCATTATGCAACAAAATGTGTTGTGCTCATCTGTGATCACAGAGAAGGAAGTGATAAACTTTTTGATGTCACTTCAGGATCAGATTTTCCAAAGTCCTGAGAGGTAGGTCAAGATAGGTAATGCCACCTCTTAGATTGATGGCTCTGAGCATCTGAGGCACTTGTGAAACCTCTGCCCTTGCAGCAGAAGGGAACTCTAACACAGTCCTCTCTGCATATATAGTGAAGAAGATGCCATATGTTTAGCAGTGACTTGTGTTTTCTTGCGAAATATAAAATGAAATGTGCAAGAGCACTTCTGGGTAATATTTCCACTGTTCTCTGTATTTTTAAAGTACTGTTTAGCGCATGTATATTTCATAAAGACTTCTTATACAGCTGCTAGTTCAAGAAATGTTCAGATAGGGGCTTTCTAGGGACATGATATATGAGTGGTTTCCAGATGTAATTTGAATGGCAATCATTGTTCCACTGCATAGTCATCCGGATGTGGGAAGGTAGCCCTTAGGGTGAAGAGATTCTGCTGAAAGGTGGTGTGTGTGTGTGTTTTCTCTTTCTCTCTCTCTCTTTTTTTTTTTTTTTTGTCTTTGCAAGAGTTAGTACTGTGTCTTGATTGGCTACATGCATGTGCTAGTAGGTACTGGTGTATTTTGCAGAATGTTGATTTTGCAGTACAAGGGTTAATTGGTACCTTTTTCTTTAATGCAGTAGTGGTTAAATTCTTCAGCTAAAGGTGGTGTTCTATAGGGAGAAATGCAATAAAGGCAGTATTAGCTAACACAGTTCTTGTTTCATAAAGTGGGATTTTTTACTTAGATTTGAGGTGCCTCCATTTTGAACTGCAGTTCCCTCTTTTTTTGGCCACTCAGCAGCTGCCTAACACTGAAAGTGCCTCAACTCCCCTCCTTGTTTGCGTTTGCATTCCCCAAGCACCAAGATCTGTCTCTGAGCATGCCTGGAATTGCCCCCATTGGAGAAAACCTGTGCATAGGTCCTACATAAAACAGACAGGAATGCAGGAACTAGCTATTCTTCTGCCTATTCCCTAGCCCCCTGCAGGGTGTTGGCTTTGGTGCACACCTAATAAGTGGTAGTGATTGCCAAATTAAGTACAGACATTTCTTTCATTTATTTATTTAAGCACAGAGAGAGAATCCAGCATCTGCAGAGCTGGAACATTCACCCAGAGACAGTTAATGTTCATTCAATTACTTCTCCCAGAGAAACTTCAATTGCACCTGCTACTTTGTGGCCTTGCTGCTAGTAAATTTTTTGTGAGCAGAGGTAGAAGAGGAAAAGGGCAAACAGCAATGAGTGTCTATTGTAGTTTTGTTGAACCTGTGCAGCTGCTAATGTTATATTTTAGAGAATGCAGCAAGTAGCTTGTGGTTAAGTGTTCATCTTCCCCTTCCAATGCTGCACCTATCAGATTGTTAATATTTAAAATAGAGCTCATGAAACAGAATAGAAGCTGAGGCTCCCCTTGCTACCTGCCACAAATGCCGTACACTGAATCATTGCTTTCTCCAGCCACACTTTAGAATAAATGAACTGTCATCTGTGTAACCAAGATTCTGGGCTCTGGATGCCATGGAGGTGGAGATCCTTGTCTGTCAGGGAATGGCCCTGAGTCAGGTGCCAGAGCTCCAGTGAAAGATGGCTTTTGGGCATATGGAGGAATTCAGAACTGGGTAATTTTGTAAGACCTTTGCTCAGCATGTTTTGGACAGGTTATTTATTTTTAAGAAGAACCTAGCACATAACCTTCTTCTTAGAGCTTTCTTGGCTGCTGTGGGGCTTTGGATATCACCATACATCTAGAAGCTCTTGTGTTGGATTTTTAAAAATATTTTCTCCTGCAAAGATTAGACTGGACAAGGTTGGTTTGGATAGAATTCAGTCTTTGAGAATGCACCATGCACAGTGTTGTAGAAGTAGCCACAGAGGCTCCCTGAGATGTTAGATTTCATAGAATGTGAGAATAATTTGGCTTGATTTCTTCTAGGAACCATTTTATAATTGTGTATCTGTTTCCTATTGGCTATGCAAAGCAGTGTCCGGTTGTGATGGGTCTAGAATGAGGAAACAACTTTTGGTAGCAGTATCCCTGTTCAGTCTTAAGTTATTGCCTGCTTGCTGTTATTAACAGATATGCGACTTCCTTTTTCCACAGAACTAATACACAATGATACTGTGTATGCCAAACAGTCATTCTACTGGCAACGGCTGGAGTTTAATGTCCCCGTAAAATATTTCCTGACTGTAATCAAGAGCAAAAATAGATAGTGCTTGAGTCACTCTGAGGTACTTGCCCTTGTCACTGTGTTAGACCTTTTTTCAGTAATTACTGATCTTAACTTTTCACTCAAGCAGAAGAAAAAGGAGTACACCCAAGCCCTGCTTCCCCCCGCCCCAATTTTATTTGTAAATAAAATGTGAAAATAAGCAGACTGACAGGGAAAAGTGTCTAAAAGCAGTGCATTACTGATCTCTAGTCTGCACAAAATAGCTTTTGAAGAGAGCAAATCAGACTTGCTCCTACTCTTTGTTACGCAGTTCATAAAGTATGTCCTAATGCACGCACAGTTTGTTGTTGTGTATCATTCTGGTTAGAAGTGTTATGTTTCCCCCCCAGCTCTTGTAAATACAACACTTCTGTTTCTGGCCTTTGCTAAACCAGGCACATGTTATGAGCTGTACATTATCATTTGTATTTTTTTCTGAATGTTGGGGTTTGAGAATTATTTGTTATTTTAATGACACGTTAGCTGAATAAGCAGGAACCATTATGTTTGTAAGAACTAGGATTAGTACGTTAGTCAAGCAAAACTTTGGTCTATTTGCTTGTAAAGTTGAATACAAGTCTCTAAATAAAGGGAAGGCTGTGTTTACGTAGCCGTAAGTCTTTTGCAAATATCTGTCCAAGCTGGTAACTAGTTATACCATGCTGTTATTTTTTCCCTATAAACTTTATTCTCCTGGTAATGCTTACAGTAGCCTTTGACTCTCATGAAGGACAATGACTCTTAGATAAAGCGTGGTTTACGGTCAGCTTAGGTCAGGTTTACGACCTGAGGAGAAGCTTGCATGAAACCTGAAATGCTTTTAAAGCCTTCCAGTGAAAGGCTAGGCTGTTACAGTGGGCCCAAAGCCAAGGTAATCTTGATGACTTTGGTAGCATTACCTGAGAGTGACTCTTGCAGGAGTTATTACTCTTAAAACTGTAATTTCCCTCACACTCCTCCCCTAGCCCCAAGTTGAGGACATTATCCATTGCTTTCAGTTTCGTTGTTTTCAGTTTGAAGTTTGCCGTCTTGTATTTATTTTGATTTCACAGTTGAATTTTTGCAATAGTAGAGCTTTAGAGGTAGCTGGATTAAGACCCATACATCCACCTATGGGGATATAGTTCAGGACACTAAGTTCTGGTTCTGGGGAAGGAGCTAGTGCATGGAATATAATTGTGCATAGTTTCTCCTTTCTCAGGGAACTAACCCTCAAAGCATTGTTTTTGCATGTAAGAGCAAATGTGGCTGAGTTTTTGTCTTAAAATGGGCAAGTATATTACTCAAAATAGCCTGCTGTGAAGACAGACTGTAAAAATACAGTATTAGAATTCCATACCATGCATAATATTATCAAGGCAGATGACGTGCTTCAGCTTAGGAAGCACTATGTTTGACTGTGAACTTGAAGAACTGCCACGTTCTGCAGAAACTTATCTTGTATTGTATCAGAAAAGGGATTGCCTTTGTGTGTGAGTAATAATTCCAGTGAAATGGAAATGCCATGTTAGCTAGGACACAAAACATGTACACCTGGAAGCAGCAGAAAATGACATCCCAGAAACAAAAAGTATTTTAAAACCTACTGTGTGCAAGGTTAATTTCTGTCTGTTAATATTTCCTAGAGTATTTCTATCTGACAGATATTTCTGACTTAATTGCAATGCAATTTCATCACAGCATGAATAAAAGGGTAAACATACCTTTTTGTCCTGGTTTCTGAGGAGGTTTTATGAAAGGAGGAGAATCAAATGCTGTGGATGCCAAGAACTGAAGTTTTCAGGGACTGTATTTTGAGAGCTGTGAAATGCCTTGTTTTAGTGTCAGTATTTGTGAGGGTGGAACACTTCCGTGTCATAGGGTAGAACTGTAAAAGTAGATTATTGTTTCTCTTACGGTAATGACCAATTAGTTGTGAACAGTTTTCTAAAAGTAATTATAAGGGATTCAAAACTTGGCTACTCATCAGCCACAATGGCTGTCTAGGGTGTTTTACTAAAAACAAAACCAAACCAGATTTTAATATTTCAAATCTGCCATTATGTTTTTGTCTTAATTAATTAAGGCAAGCTTTCCTTCAGATCTAAGGCAAGTAATTATTCTGGGTTATTTAGTAACCCTCAGGTAATGGTGTTCTGATTCCTCTATGTACTTATCATAGCACATATGACTCAATATTTGCTTTTGGAAATCTCCTTGTGTTAAAAAAAAAAAAATAGCAATAGAGAAAATTCTAAAAATTGGGACCTAAGCAGGCAAGCTTGTCAGAAGTGTAGGAGTAGGAGGAATGTGGGCAAGCATGGAGTAGAGTAGTATTCGGGAGGTTTTTGGACATAAATTAATGTGGATTTTTTGTTTGCTTGATTACTTGTTGTTTGTTTTAACCACTAAGACATGATATTTTATCCATGAGAATTTAAACTCCTGCTGTCAAGCCAGGTGAACATGAAAGCTGTCCCATTGAAACAATGGAAATGGTTTCAAAGCTTATGATAAAAAAGTATTACCTGGAAATCCAGGAGAGAAGGGAATAAACACTGTATCTTTGGCACTGCAGGATACTTAGCCAGGAAGGGGAGAGGCAGGGAAACAGCAAAAGTTCCCTTTCTTCAGGAAAAATATTTCTTGCTCACATGACTTTAGAGTTTCTGTCCCTCCTAGAAATGATATGAAATGAAGGGTAGTGGAAAAGGCAGGTCCTTCAGGGCACAGGTGACTGTGGTGACAGTAACTAGGGCAAGCAGGGATGCCTGAATCTCCAGTCCACTTAGACTGATTCAGGGCTCTAGGGACTTCTTTAGGGCCAACTGTGCAGGTTTCTGGGTGCTAAGCTGTGTTACCTGCTTCTCCTTAGGAGAAATGTAACTTTTGTTTGAGGAAACTGATGAAATGTGCAGCAACACAGAACTGAAGCTCCTAACTTGAGTGTACATGTGGCTCTGCTGTCTGGGCAGCATGTCTTGTTCTCTTTACTTTTCCTCCATCTTCCTGTGGCAACTTCTCTCCAAATTCCTGAGGCGCTTGGGTTTCCATTTGGTGGAGTCCCCTACCTTTCAAGTATTTTATCTGTCCGGCACAACTGCAAAAACATGTTCTTGTTTTAAATTGAATCATTTAGTTTCCAAGTTTCTCCAGCCACAAACAAAGCAGGAAAAATAAAACTTGATGGGTGAGACTTCCAAAAGAATTTGAATCAACCTCTCCCTCTTGCTTGGCTAGGAAACTTGGCTCCTCCAGCTCTGCTTGCAACTTGGCCTGGCAGTCATGATCTGCTGGAAAGGGATGTGAGACTCTGGGAAATGAGATGCAGAGCATGTAGAGGAAGAGTCAATGTTTCTTGCTGAGTGGCAGCTCTTGCACCCACCTTACTCCCAGCTATTCTCAAAGGGCCAGCAAGGGTGATTTTCTTCAGTGTCTCCCTCCAGCCCATATTCTCTGTTTTTTTTTTTTTTTCTTTTCATCTATATATGCAATCACAGCTTTGCTGTTAGCTGAGAAGCATAGGGAATACTGTCTCCTAAAAACAGGTAAGTTTGGGGGGTTTGGGAGATATAGCTTGCTCTGGCAAAACCTAGTAGTCCTTCAGAACCATAGCCTTGAGCATGCAGCCAAGTGTGATTTCAAGAGCTTGTTTCTGAGGATTGAAAACAAACAAACAAACAAACAAACAAACAAAAAAACAAAAAAACAAAGCAGGAGGTGGATTTTTCTGCTGTGGTCATTTTGAGTGTATCTTATCAGAAACCAGCCAGATCTCCCCAGCTGGGGATTCCCTCTGTCACCGAAAAGTCATGTCCCGTCATCATATTTGGCATCAGCAGTAGGAAAGATTGCTGAAGAATTCCTGCCATCACTAACTACTGAAAGCAGTCCCTTAGGACCTGTCTACTTGACACATCTTCCTGAATTAATGATCTGGAACTGACTCTCTGCCTGCAGAATTGAATGCAGCTGAAAATCATGGTCAAAGTATCTGCTTTGCTCCCCTTTTTGTGTTATTCCTACTATTTTAATGTACCTAGAATAGTTTCTGTCTTCTTCTGCCATACAGTTGTTTGTTCATCCATAAAATGCCTTCCCTAACCTTTTAATTTGTATTGTTTGTATTGTTTGCCTTTTGCCATCTCTGAAATATATGCTATGTGTACAGTTTGGTGGAAAAGGTTGTGCTTTCTCTGCTTTTCACAGCAATTTTTCAACTGTGCTATGTGCTTGTGTTGCTGAAACAACACAAGCACATAGCACAGTTCTGAAAGCTAGTGGGAATACGTCCGTGTGCACCAAAAAAGACTTTCAGTGCTAAGGCATCGAGATTCTCAAACTGCCTTTTGTTTTCTGGGATTGTGATGGTGACTGTAGTAGCAGCATCCAAGCACCTGTTTTCTTCCTTGTCTCCTCGAGGAACTTCAGGGTGTTGGATGTGTATGTGAAAGATATAAAATGGAGTTGAAGTCTTCATGAGTGCTCCTGTATCTTTGCCTCAGGCTGCTTTGACAAACATCTGTTCATTTCCTTACTGTAGCCTGGAGCTTCTCTTACAGGCAACTTCAGCCTTTAAAGCTCTGGTGGGTGTATTTGCTTTCACCCAGCACTGAATGAAAAGATCTACAAGAGAGGAGAACCTAGTGGTGTGATGTGATGGGGTTCTGTATATCCATTAGAAAGTGTAGTTGCTCTGTTACTCACTTTTATGAATAGGAATTGCTCATAAAGTGAGAACTACTGGGAGGGCTGAATCTGATCTCATTGCTTATGTTTCTCTCTCTGTGCTGAGCTGTTGTTAATTCAGTGGCAAAGCTCTTGCACTACATTTAAAAATAATTATGCCTGCCAGTGCTCATCTAACCCCAAGGTAATGGGGAACATTCTGCTGAGGTCCTATTATCACTGCTAATGGAGCAGGTTTGACTTGGGACTCTCTAAAGAGATGTGAGGGCAGATCCCCAGCATGCCTGTGGGGCTGAAGGAAGGTATGCTAGTGATCCGTTAAGAGCTATCCTTTCCTTTGAGATAGTCCTGAATCAGCAGTGAGGCTAGGTTCAAGGAGCTGTCTTGCCAGGGGAGGTTTTCCTTTTATGATGACATTGAAAGCAAAAGCTCTAATCTGACCATCACAATCTAACCAGCCCTCTCTAGTGCAGTGCATACAAGGTAGAGTTATTTTCAGTTGTCAGTGTCTGTGCCAAGTTACAATATCTCTTATCACCTGTCACCCTAAAAATAATTCCCTCAGAACTTTCACTTGAATATGGTATTTTTTCATTTTCAACCTGGCTGTTTTGAACAATTATCTGCAAAGCTGTTGTATCATTTGAGTAGTGATGGCACTAGGAGTGGAACAAGTGCAATACTTAGAAAGCCCCTGTCTTAATGCTTAAAGGGCCTTCTCTTCACAAAGAGTTTGAGAAATAATTAGAAGAATCTTGCTGAAAAAGTGCAAGCTATGTTTATGATGGATAATTGCTATTCAAAGCCCTCTTTTATTCTCTTTTGATTTAAAATGGCTTGTTTCAGTTAGACGCAGTCACCATCTTCACCATCTAAAAAGGTACATTTTTTTCATTAAGTTCTTGTTGTGTTCTTCAATTTTTTAAGTAAGTTCTTAAATCTCTTTCGTGTGTTTTTCTCCCTGCCCCCCTAAACTGAGTGCATAAGGTGGCTTTAACTTCTCAAGCGCATGCACGCGCACGCACACACACAAACTGCTTAGTTTACTCACTTGGTGACAGTCACTTCTCCTGCAAGTATAGTGTATCAATTCTACATAAAAATGTTGCATGAAATTGAAAGTTTATTGATGAGAAGGAACAGTAAAACCATACACATATGCTAATCTTAATGCAATTAATATATAAAGTTTTAAAATGTATATTTTACAGGCAAATTCCACTTTAAGTATATTGAATAAATGATACACACTAATAGTTTAATGTTACAGTCTTCTTTTTACTTGAACAGCATTCATGTGATTACAATATTTATCATTTATTTTTATACAGTAGTTTTCTACAGTAATTTCTGTCATATTCTCTAGACAAATCCATTTTTCTTCATTGAAAGTGAAAGAATTTATTGTCCAATATTCACTGAAAATAAACAGTCTTTAATTTCAGTGGCTCTTGGGACTGATCCTTAAATCTTCTGAGTGAAAACAGAGTAACCTACAAGATCCACATTAATTCTCTCCAAATCAATGAAAAGGGCTCAGAGCTCAGACGGGAATTAGAATGCAAAATAAGGAAAGAATGTGTGGAGATGTGTGTGCATGCGCAACAGGAAAACATGGACAGGAAAATATTTTTATTGCCAGGTAAAATCTGGGACGAAAGAGGAAAGCAAAAACTTAAAGTGATTCATGTGATTAAAAACACTGAGGATGTCTATAGAAGCAGGGGGGGTGATTAATGCATTATGTTATGCAATTTGTTATGCAAATAACAGTACAAAATGATTTGAAATCCATTTTTTTGTTGGAGTACTTAATGCTCATGCAGATTGGAGAGGATTAATGTAGAATGATGCAATACAAAATTGCACTATTCAGGCCCTAAGAAACAAAGGATACAACTCAAAGTCCCCTGGAGTTTAACTTAAACACTAAATGTCAGTAAAAGTTGAATCATGTTATACAATTTAGCTCTTGGAGCTTAACGCTTAAGAATATCCAACGAGAAGAGATTTTTCACAACAAGAAAATGCAAAAGGATCATATAAAAAATGTCCCTCAAGTGTGAGTACTTAACACTCAATCCTGCAATGGTTCCACATAAAAAACCTCCCACTTATCTCAATAGGAGGTACATATGTGAGCTGATTGCTTGATGAGTCATTTTGTAGGTTTATATCAATCTAGATTGCTGCATATGTAGCAAACAGGGAAGTTTCATAGAAACCAGCTAATTAACAATCAGAAGTTAAAATGAAATGACACAAAGTCTGGAAAAGATGAATTAATGGGAGGGGGGAGGAGGGCAATAATTACCATATCCAGTAAGCGAGGATTATTTAAGTCACTCGTTATTCTCCTAACTTCAAAATGCCTTGGTAGTAAAAACAACATTGTGCAGTGTTATATATTTACATTTTTAATTATCCTCTCTATAGATACATGATCAGTCTCCCAGAAGATCATCTAAAATGAAGCACCTAGTCCAAAACACTAGCTTTATGTCCCAGACTACACTAACAATCCATTACAGATGGCATATTCTGATTGCATAACCAAAGACCTTGACTTTTGATGAAGGGAGAATCTTAGGAGATTTTTTGTGTGTGCATTGTGGTGGGGCTTTTTTGGTGGTGGTGATTTTTGGGGGTAGGGAATGGGAGAGAGGCAGGGATTGCCTTAAAGGGTGGTAATGCTAGCCTTGGAGAAATCCAAAGCTAGACTGCAGAAAGTATTAAATTCAGCCATTCAGACTCTGACTACCTGTAGCATGTATTCAAGTCTATGTGTTTTTGGAGGTTTTCAGTATATCTGAAGCTCAGACTGTAGAGAATAATCTTGTGCTGGTGCTTTGAAAACTGAGCTGTGGAAGGTGAAAATTGCGATGTGTTTTATTTGCTTCCTTGAACTAGGTACCTGCATAAAAAACTGTCAGAGCCTAAGACTGTACAACTACTATGACACAAATGGACTTCAAAGGAGAAGTCTAAGTGCTCAGCTCTATAGGAAAAGACTTAATTATTGGCACATCTAACACAGAATGCCTAATACTGGTGAAACCTGGCTTGGATTTTTTTTCCCTTTATTTGGAGACCTTCCCTCTTTACTCTTTTTTTCTGGATACTAAGGAATATTTTCAACAGCCAGTTCAAGCTCTAATACATTCAAATATGTTTGTTGTCCGTTCTGTCCTTCATCAACAGCTTCAGTGCACGGACTATGAGCCTCAGATAAGGAGTGTTATGGATATTTCCCTGGAAGGCAATAAACCAACAAATATTCAATTCAAACTATATATTAAATTTTCTTTCTGATGCTAACTATTTTATACTTGATTTTTGGATGAGCAAGAAGTTTTGCAAGCAAAAGATATTTTTTACAGAACTCGGGACTTAATCCAAAATCTATTACAAGTCACTGGACATCTTTTCTATCAGTTCATGCGTAACTGATGATTTATGATTCTAGAACAGTGCCAGTTATGTACTGGAGGTAGCTACAACATTCCAGCTGTGGAATTAAAGATCCTGACTAGATAAAATCATTTTCCTATAATGAAATACCTTTAAGAATGATGTCAAAGAGGTCGGAAGATGAAAATGGAAAAAGCTCAGAGACGTTATCTGATGGTGAGACGTAAGGCATTCTTCTTAGGGCACCGAGCAAACCATAACCCTGTAGAAATGAAGAATCAAGAATCTAGAACAGTAAATTTTGAGCAAATTTCAGAGGCAGACTTTGCATCAAGATCACATACTGGTTTTGACTTGCGAAGCCTGGGTTCTGTCCCTTAATATAAGATGGAAGAAAATAACATTGTTTAAAGATAGTTCCATCAGTATTAACCTGTTTTGAAATTATTTTAATTGCTTGCACTCCATTTTATTTCCTATAGAGCATAACTGTTTTTAAAAATAATAATTACTGAAATGTGTATTTTTAAAATTTGTCTACCCCTGACTAAAACCTTTTTTCTTGCTCTGCTTCTGTACACATACAGAGGTGGGAAGTCTCATTTAACACATTTGAAAAATAAGACTCTAGAATCGGTCTTTTAGCCCTGTATAGCACTTTGGTTTATATAGTATGGTTTATATTACTGTATTTGCTTTCTTGGGTGCTGGAGCTGGTGTAAAATTCCCCATTGGCAGTTACCTCTTGAAGGACGTTCTGTTTCCTGTGTTTATGAGTTTGGATCAGCTGCATTAGCTCAGTATTCTCCTGAATTTTTAAACAGGGAATGGTAGTTTGACAGGAATTTAGTACCTACAAAGAAAATGGAAAGCTGGATTTGCAAACAAATAAGAAAATATAAGACCACAGTAAACAGCCTGCTGTTGATCCTCACCTGCAGCTCAGGTTTTCCTCCCATTTGTAATAAACAATTAATTCCCTCAAGAATCTGATCTCTGCGTAATTTGAGAAATCTTCCCATGTCAGTACTGGTGTCAGTTTTCTGAGATTCCGTAACTAAGACAGTGTGAGAGAGTGCAGCACAGTGTAGCGGTGTTAAACCTGAACAGAAAAGGTCACAGAAAACTCAAATCCATTTCTTGAACCCATCACTTAAACCACCCTATGCATAGGTAATCACAAGAATATGCAGTAAGATTGCTTTGCTCTCATGCTAAACCTTTATTTCTAAATGTAAAATCAAATATTCTTTGGTCTAGATATAATCTGGGGTCTGAAACTTTAGGGATCCACTCAAAACTTCAGTAGTTAAGCCTTTTCTCTTACCATAATTATCAGTTAGGTTCACTTCCAGACCCATGCCATTTTCTTTGAAGTTTTTCAAAACCTAAAATCAAGAAAATGTTGAGGTGATAAATCCTAGTTTGGGGACTGCTAAAATGCAATCCCTCATCTCATTTTAACAATACCATATCAAAGCTAGTTTCCCTGTCTGCTCTGAAAGAAAGAACTTATATTTGATTCTTAAACTCTGCATTTGCACATGTGGCTGTAATATATAAATGACCAACTTACTTGTAGAACTCTCAAATATCCGTTCTCTGCACAGAGATGAAGAGGAGTTTTCCCCAAGCTGTCCTGTTCATTGATATTTGCTCCCAGGGAAATCAGGTCACTGACCATCAGGTGTTGGTTCTTTTCTGCAGCAAGATGTAATGCAGTCTAAGTAGAAAAAAAAAGGGGAAAAATCACTATAAGAGGTAAAAATGCTTTTAAAGCAGCATTCCTTGTAAGAGAGGAAGAGTTGGGACTTTATGTTCTATTTCCTGCTAATCTTGCTAATAGTGGCTGAATGAGAGCCATTTCCTCTCTGTATCTGTTCTTGCTTCTTTAGAGCAGCAAGAGGCCACCCCTTGCTTAAAAGGGTGCTTGGTACTTGGTTTGTAATCAGGTTTTGAAAGATATTTGATGCTTTTATTTTTTTTAACAAAAGACCTTATTCTTTCCAAATTAGCATCCTACCCGTTTCTCTGCGTCCTTCTCATCAATTTTATTTAGAGATGCAAATCTCCGTGCAAGCACATAAGTCAGAGCTCTTCTTCCCTGAGAAACGGCCTTGTGCAGCAGCCTGCAATAAATCCCATTTTAAACAATTAGAAGTTAAAGC
This sequence comes from Crypturellus undulatus, assembly GCA_013389825.1. Lineage (NCBI taxonomy): Eukaryota > Metazoa > Chordata > Aves > Tinamiformes > Tinamidae > Crypturellus > Crypturellus undulatus. The sequence goes on from VWPW01013366.1 coordinate 179,846, forward strand.
AATGCTTTATTTAGTCAAAAGCAGCAGAACATATTTCAAATCATGAAATACTGAGGGTGCAAATGTCAAAAGTTTGGGTTGTTTCATAGTTTAAGGTATTTATCTATCTTTTATTAATAAAGGAATCTGTAATTTTGTGGCTTTTGTTTAAACTTGTTGTGTGTACTAGGTCTTCTTGCTTCTCACTTCTTCTTGCTGTCCTGTTCCTTCTCTCCACTTCAGGTGCTACTCCACGCTTCCTCTTCCTCATCAGTATCTAACTATTTCCTCCTCAGTTTGTGAGCCCCTCTCAGTGCAGGCAGACACCACTGTGAAATGCCTAAAAAACATGGGAAGGGAATGCCTTCTTTCCCACTTGAGAGAAAAGCAGTACTTCCAAGCAGTAATTCAGACCTATGCAAGAGGGCATCTTAGTCCTTCTGTGTCCTTAGTCTCACTGAATTGCTCGAAACAGCTCGTGTTCTTCTCTAGAGTTTCGTCTTGAAAAGAGTTGTGTTCCTGAAAAATTAGACGTTTACCTTTCTTATTGGAGGAAACATTTAGTGCAGGCACTTACTTCTTTGTCCTGTAGCATGGTACTCTCAATGATTTCTGAATAACTCTGGCTGGGGTTTGGCCTCTTTTTGTGGTCTCTGTTTTTTTTTTTGGTTTTGGCGAGGATTTTGAGACAGTAATTCATATTGCTCACGGTTCAGTACAGTTCAAAGTTGGTATCATTTTGGTGTGTACTCTTGCTTTCAAATGCTTGTTTTTGCAAATGTCCTCATGGATTTAAGCAAACTAAAAATTTTAGTTTACAAATGTTGTATAAGCATGATAGTAGAAGTGTGTGGGTTTTTTTTTTTTTAACTGTAATGAATTCTGTGTATGTGTGAGTTTTTTTTCCTTTACTATTGTTTTTAAAAATCTGTAGGAAATAATGAAAAGTGGTGGGTGGCTTATTGCAGATGTGTTGCAGTTCTTAAGTTATTGTTGAAAAGCAAAGTCCTTTCTATCATTACACTGCAAATAATCATTATGAATGAAACATGGCACTTCATGGAAGAGGGGGAACAGGATTGTATGATCCAAAATGAGTCACTTTGCAACCAAACGAGGACAGCTTCTAATAAAGTCACATTTTCTGCAAATTGAATTTGGTATCTTCTTCAAATGAGCTGAACTGTGGGAAACCTCGTAAGGTTTTGCTTTTTTGATAAACAAGTATTTACTCTTTAAGTGTGCCATTCTAGGGAATATGGGAGTAGTAAAGCCTTTTGCTTTCAATTCATTTCTAACAAAACAGCCACTCCCAGTTCTTTGGAAGTCTACCCTCTGTAGACTAGCAGCATATGTATGTTTTGTGTAATTATCCCATGAGTGGCTGCAGCCTGCAAAACAAATCTCATCTGTAAATCTTTTCTTCTCTCCCTCCCCCCTACTTTGCAACAATTTGTTTTACTTCATTTAAATATCTTCTGAATCCTTACATATACAACTCTGTCCTGAATATAGTTCTAAATTTGTTCTCATGTCACCTGTGGTTTAGCAATACTACTACAAACAAGGGAAACTTTTTTTTTTTTTTTAAGAGGACTTTCATTCTGCTAAAACTGTGTACTGCAGCAGTTTTAAACTTCTTTTTCAATAAAGAAGCCTTTGCTACAGGTGTGCCCAAAACTGGCAGTAAAAGTTAGAGCAAATCCACACCATGAGTGACACCCCAGGAAAAAAGCAAGCCATATGATTTAAGTAGAAAAATGGGAGACCTATTGCCATTTTCATCAGGTGCGAGCAGTTTGTCCAATGAGATATTTCTCAGTAAACTTTCTTCCCTGTGTAGCTGAAACTGGAAGAAAGAGATGGCAGAAAAATCCTGCTGTGTGAAAGAAATTGGGAATGACTTCAGATGTCCCTCAAAGTCTGGAGAGCCTGTATTGGCTTCTAGAAACTCCGCTGGACAGCCTTCTGATGAATTAGAGCAGGGAGATGTGGTCCATGCAGAAAGCCTCAGGAAATCTTTCTGGGAACTGGTACAAGCATCCTGCATCCAGCAGCAGCTTGCTATCTCACTTTCCCTTGAGTAGGGTCCTGGTGCGTCTGGTTCTTGTATGTTTTTATGACTGTGAAAAGGAGTCTCTGACTGTCCTTGCAACAGAGGGTTGCAATCTTTAAAAGGGCAGCATGAGCACAATTTGGTCAAGCTGTGGCATCTTTCCCGCAGACCTCCAGCTGCCTGCTCATTTATTCCAGTTTCCCTTTGAGTGGCTTGCAGATCTGTGGAGAAGCTCTGCCAAAAGCTCTCTGGTGCAGAAGCCTTTGACTGGCTTTTGTTCAAGTCTTCCTGTAGTACCTCCACCAGGATATCAAGGTCCTCTAAGCCTTTTGGTGTTTGCCCAATGCTCTGCTTGCTCTGTAACAGCAACAACAAAACGGGGGAGGGCGGAAGATGGGGGAGGAAAATCAGACATGAAGTGTCCTGTTCTTGCTCAGTGATAAAACATGAAATATGCCTGGGGAGGCTGGCAGCATTGAGTTGAAGGTATTATGCATACCTGTCTAAGCTGTTTCTCTGTATAAGGGTGAGCTCTCCTCTTCTCTGTTAGAAAGAGAGAAAGAGAAACTACCTTGAGTTACAGGAGGGGAGAAGAGATGAAAGTTTTAAGTATTTTCGCGTTGGTTTGTCCAGATAATGGATAATGCATCCATGGTGATGATGCTCTGCTCGTGTGTTTTCAAAGGAGCTAGGGATTTGTGTTGCTTCATGATGGTGTTGATTGATAATGGGGGGAAAGCGGGCCAGCTCTTTGGGTGTTTGAGTGCTGTTCCGTTAGAAAAGGAGACCGCGTTATTAAGAGAGGGATTTCTTAACCTGATTTTCCTGAGGATCCTTTAGCTGCTGTCTTCGTTAATGTAGCTTCCTAAGGAGACCAAAAAAAAAAAAAAAAAAAAAGATTTGAGATGCACATAAGAGAAAGTGAAACTGGAAAACAGGGTAATGTGAGTTAAGTAAAATGGAACTTTGCACAGCCAAGCACCATTGCATGTTGCACAGTGTGTACTTTGCACAGCAGTGGCTGCAAGTCTTATTATCTATGTGACAAGGTAACTCGCAACAACTGCAGATGGACGGGGGCATAGCTCTTGCAGCAGTCCAGGTATCTGGAAGTCTACCAACCCCTTGGGCTGGTTTTGCAGGTTGTTCAGAAATCTTAGTTGCTACAGCAGAATTGCTATTAGTTCTCTGACCGGCTTCGGCTTGATTGCATGATGTTTAGTTTTGACATATATTTGGTTATATAGTATGGGCTTATCCTTCAAAATGGTATGTGGGGCATGGGTGAGTTCTTGCTGTAGCACTCTCAAAAAATGTTTCCAGTACCAGTCATGGTCTGTTTAGAGCTTGGTGTATTCTCCACCTCCATCAAAAGCACCGAAGCGTTGGTAGAAGAGGCAAGAGCAATTAGATAAACTTTGCAGAGCACCTGCAGAGTGGGAGTGATGTGCATGCACCAGAGGGCTGCATCTCTGTAATGACCTTTCCAAGCTCTAGAAGAGTTCCTCACCTTACTGTGACCTGAATCCAGGCCTTTGGAAAGCCTTATCTTTCTCAGTAGTTCCCGTACTGGCATCTTTACTCTCACACCCATGTAGCGCTTCTGAGGGGGTTCGGAGCTAAGTCCAGAGTCTGGAAAAGTAATAGCATGGTGCTTCAAGTAATTTAATTCTATGAGCTATAATACAGTAGTGAGAAGATGAGGTCATCCTGAGGGACAAGCTTTGATTCTGATGCTCAGCATTTTGTTAAAATACTTCCTGCTTAACAATTACTTTAGTTCATTGCTTTTTGGAGTAGAACGGTCAGTGGGGCCTCAAAAATGGAATCCTCTTTTTGAGAAATAAAACAAAACCCCCAAGGCTAGCTGTGGGATCTTCAATCTGAAGGTATTAGGCAGAGAGCTGACTTAACCTGCAAACTGCCTCGCAAAGGCTATTGCCAAGTTTTAGTGTGCAGGGCAATTTGGAGGGAAGAAAGAGAAGAGATTGTCCAAAGCATGAAATGCCATGTCCAACCTCTTTTTCCAGTGATTCTTGGTCTATTTAGAGGTCAGTGAGGTATAATTTAGCACATTTTCTATAGTGAAATGTAATATTCCATCTTTGAGAATATACCTAATTGTCTAAACAAGCTTATCTTTGTCCAAACAAGCTACAGTATAATAGTTCACATTAGGTCTTCTCACATCTTGTGCTTAAATTCCCAAACTTGAAAGAGTAGCTCAGATTAGGAGCTTAAATGTATCACTTTGGAAATACCTTTTATGCAGCTCTTTCCCCTTGAGGATGATGATTTTCCTATGAAATGCATTCAGTAATAGCTATTATCACTGTAAAATGATAATGGATTTAATGGATTAGTTCAGGGTTCTTTCCAGGTGGTTAGCATATAAAAAGTGCACTCTTAAAAAGGCTTCTGTTCCAAAGCAGCCAGGTATCTGGCTGTCAAGGCTGTGTGTGTGTGTGCTGCTGGCAGCAGGACTGTGGCCAGCAGCCGTGCCTGCTGGACCAGAGTGGAGCTTCGGTGTGTGCTCCCTGTAATGGCTGCAGGCACCTGGCTAGCTAAATCCTGGGGAGGAGAATTGCAGGAGCTCCGCCGGCGCGAGTGGCACACCTCCCCAGACCTGCGATGCCTCAAAGGAGGCAATATTGGCATGGAAACCAGCTACACGAGATGTGGTTTCAGGTCACATGTTACTGCTTCTGTTCCCTGCATCAGGCAATAAGAGACAGACACCCTTTCAGCAGGAGAATCATGAAAATCCCAAGGGGCAAACAATGACAATTCAGCATATACACAGAAATGAACTTAGTGTTGACCTCAAACCCTTCTGTAATTTGTCACTGAATATTTGAAATATTGGGACCTCAAAGGTGGTTTAAGTCTCAGACTGCTGTACAAATGGAAATAATTACTATTTTAGACTAGCGTGTTGTAGATGAGTAATATTTGTAGACCATTTTAGAGGCTTGTCTGAAAAGCATTACAAAAAGGCAAAATTGTACTATTTGATAGTAACAGTGCTAGACAATGTACATGCCCAGGTATTACCTTAAGAATTCATCAAATCCTCGCCAAAATTCACCAAGTATGCTTTTATATGTTTTTGTACTATTAATAATTTAGGTCACATCTACTATGTTGTGTTGTTTGATTTAGAAACTACCTTACAATTCAGATCATAATTGTGTGGAAAAATGGTAGAGAGAAACACAAATCACAGATTACTGAGCAAAACACAAAATTATTTCTGACTTAAGGAACAGACCGCAGCAAAACAAAAACAAGTCTCAAGCAGCAGAGTGCAAAAAGTATCTATCTTTGGCATTATTGCCACAGAAGCTTAACATGAGTACTCTTAGCATTATTAGGATGTACGTAATGTACGTTATCGTTTTGCAAAGGAAACTTAATACTGTTGCATAAAGTAAAATGCGAGTAAACATTTGATCTTACCAGTGGGAACAGACATCTTGTGAGGTTTAGCAGGAGGAGGATGGTAGATCTCAGGACTCGCAACATGAAATTCGGTTAATCCAGAGTCTGGCAATGATGGGCTCTGTTGAAAATAGCTTTTGGGGCTGGCAGTTTCTCCTGGCAGTGGAGATTCCTGGCCTGGGCTATAGCCACGGATTTCATTTTCATTAATGTTTTGACTGACTAGTAAGTCAGGACTCATGCAGACTGTTTGCAACATTTCCGCTGTATGTGCAGAAAAAAATACAAAAAAGGAGGAGAGAAAAAAGAACACCCCCAAAACCAAACCCTATTGGTTTGTTTAAAAAAAAAAAAAATCCAGTTTCACATTGAGAGCAGGATAATTGTATTTAATTCTCCAGAGTAATTCACTACTAACTGGCTCCAACTTCCCTCTCCTTTTTTGAGTAGCAAGTTATAGCAGTCACAGAAGAAAGCCAGCATTGGAATCCAAGCAGTCACTGGAAACTGCTTTTGAGAGGTTCTTGGCAGCAGCCCTCCCTCGCTCTTTATAGCCAGGTAGGGCTCTCAAGACGTCAGCCTGGGAAGGCTCCACCCTCTTTCCTAACAATCTATCAGCTGCTGATGGAGAAATCACTTTTCCCAAGAAGAGATTGAGTACAAGTTGAAGAATACTTTCCTTATAAAAAAAGTTAAAAATCGGTCTCTGAGTTTACTGCAAGTGGCATGAGCAGCCCCTTTCTTCCTCTTCCTGGGTTAACTAGATAAATAGATTGGTTGGACCATACAAACAGGCAGCTGATCCAGAAGGAAGCATTTTGTCATTTCTTTCATCAGGAAAAAACAAAGCCCCTTTCCCAAGGCTGTATAAGAGGAGCTATTGCTCACAGCCTTTGAGAGCAAAAATAATTTTCCCTTAAGATTATAAATTTAGCTATGCAAGTGTATCCTGTTTCTCTGCATAGTTTTGTCTTTGAAGGCAGAGAAGTGTTATATGATTCCTTTCTTTTCTTCCTGCTGATTTTTTATTAAACAAGAAAGCATGCATGAATACTGTGACACGTGCCATTTTTTAAAACTCAGTTGGATTAAAATTCTATTTGGTGAGGTACTTTAACTTCCCCGTATATCAGACTAAACAGAAGGGGGCTAGATTTTCTTGACCGAGTGCACAGTATTGATACAAACATGTTTTAGTTTAATCTGGGTACTGAATTCCTTGATGGACCTGTGCAATCCTGACCTTTCTCTGAATTGCATGTAATAACCCCAGTCTCAAGAATGTTGACAGAAATATTTATATATTGATCAAAGCTAGGAAATTTGATGCTTGTAGAATTGGGTACCAATCTGTTTTTCAGCAGCACTGGAGAAACTTGCTTCTGCCCTGTAGATCTTACAATCTAGTAACACCCGAAACAGCATTTGGGTCTGAAAATGTGAGTGCATTGGAGAGAGGTGAGGCTAATGCATCCCTATCTTTGCCCAGTGTCCATTGTTTAAGTTAACAAGGCCAGGCAAGCTCTCTGTTATTCCTATAAATTCCAAAAGGTTTTGGGTGGTGTTCAGGGGCTAAGGACATATAATGAACAAATATCTCAATTTATTCCTGCTTGGACTGTGACCAGTTTGCTTAATGAGAGTGATTGATAGAAGATATTTCAGAAGTTTGAAAATTATTCACCTCAACCTTAAGGCAGTCAGAAATTGTATCTATGTTTAACCGAGAACACACTGTGCTCTCTAGTTAAATATTTTTGTTATCTTCTTCACTTTGCCTTTCTGACTCGTGTCAGCCTAGGACGAGCTGGGGCCAGGTCCAGTCCCACCTCCTTGGTGACATCAAGCAGTAAGTTATTTTGTAAAAGGTACCGTTTAAATCAGTAGGATGAAACATCCTATATGGAACTTCTTGGTGCTTATATAGGTGAGAAAGTTTGGCCTGCCATAAATAGGAAAATGTTGTGGTGTGTCATAGCATTTATTGGATTGAAAATTCCATTGGATGTTTCTCACTTGGCTTTTTTCTCCCCTGCTGCACTCCCTATATTAGGTATTTTTCAATGTTAGTTTATAATATACTATTATGCTCCCAGTGAAAGCAGAAATTAAACTAATTTTATGGTACAGAGAACAAGAATACACATCCCTGTAGCTATGAAGAGAAGCAGTTTTGTGAAGCTAGCAACAAAAATCTTGGCAGTTGGCCACTCTAAGAAAGCAAAATCTTGTGGTTCTTCTGCTTCCAACTTCAGCAGGTATCTAATATTTTATGCAAATGTTTTGATGCTGTACTTTCAAATAGGCCTTATGAGTCTTCTAAGAACAAGCGTTACTAAGTATAGCCAGAACTAAATATGAGCTCTCCATTCACAGCTGCATCCCTTTGTCCTCTCAGTTGCAGTTTTGAATTTGAACTTGTTGAGTGTGCTACAAGTCATGTCCTCCTTTAGCCATTGCTCCAACACCAATTGCAGTATGCAGAGCAAGCAGAGAGATGGAAAACATAGCTTTAAAACATCTGGAGATAGTTGGAAAATGGCAGGTGATAGTTGGTAGCTCTTGATTCCCACGGCTATGGACAAAATTACTTTGAATTATTTTTTTTTTAAGCTACCCTGTAATATCCATTTTGGAAAAGGGAGAGAACTTCAAGCAGTGAAATGTAAGAAATTGTGGATACAAGTCTGAGTGTTTGGGTAGAGATTTTTCAGTGGCAGTCAGCTGGGGAATGAAGTCAAAACACAGTTTGGTCATACTTTTATGCTTTTAGGAAGGACTTTTTAATGTATCCCCTTTTATGTGGCCACCTTGCGTCTCAGTGTTATTGGTAGAAAAGATTGCATGTAGAATCTCTGTGTTGGGAGTTTTGGGGTTTGTTTTTCTTCCTTTTAACTATACTGATGTAATATGTTCAGAAAAAGAAATGGCTGTCCCCAGCTGGAATTTCCAAGTAAATAACAGTAGTTAAAGCAAGTCCTTGCCAGCGGATTTGTGATGAGTAGCTCTGCAAATTTCTCTCCATGTAATCTTTCAGGTCATCCTGCCAGTGGGTGCAGCTCCTTTTATATATTTGAATGCAGAATGAATGCTCTGCAGCTTCCATCATCCCTTGTTGCTACATGTTTCTTTAGTGCACCCGCCCACTGTAACAGCATTTACTGGGTTAGGTTATTGTCTGTCTTTCCCTTTAGATGCTGTTGCTTTGACAACTGTTAACCCATCTGAGTGTGAAAGCCCTTGTCACAAAGGTTTTCTTTATTAATATTCTCGTTTAACCATGGAGGGGTCGGAAGATGGTATGCTAAATTTGCTTTGGTATAGAAAGCAAGCATAAGGATTTTCCCTGTGTGTGCTTTAGTGTCTGATTAGAATATGTCAGTCATCAACCATATGTGTACAGTTTAAAGATGAATGTTTCATTGTGTGAGTAGATATTGAAGGCAGTGGATTTCCAATAATATGAGAAGTACCTGCTGAGATAGGATAATGTTAGGATATTCAGAGCAAATACATAACATGTGTGAATTTCTCACCTCTGCACATCTCTCTTGGGAAGCAGCATTCTGATGCAAAGATGCTATTTGTGTACCTTCAATGGAAGGTTTAAATTACACTGTATTCTAGATGTGGCTATTCTACCAGTCCACATCTACACTGACAATGGTGTAGGCTTGTGACCTTGTGAACTGAGCCCAGTTGCAGGCTCAAAATTTCCTGGTAAACAGGAATACCTAATTTGCTATAGTGAGGCAGGATGCTGACCAGTTGCATCTAAGATCTCTGCTGACGGTGGGCAGTATATAATGCTTCAGAAAGAAACTGTGATGACAGAGGTCAGTGCTGAACAGCAGAACCTGAACCCATCTTGATGCCTGTGAAATACGAGCTCACTGTATCTCTTGCTGCAATACAAAACTGGTTTGTTTTACCAATCACAAAATGATGTCAATCTACTTAAAATACATGCTGGGGTAACTGGTGTCTTGCTTTCCTAAGACTTGTTTCTCTTTAGCTTTGTTAAATGAAAATACATCATCTTTTGTCTGTCTATGGTGATCTTTCTTGAGTAGGAACTTCACTATGCATGCTCTGCCTTGCCTTTAGAAGCCAAAAATAGAGTGTAGGAAATGGGCAAGATCAGTTCTTGCATACTGTGGCTTGCTGTACTCTTAGAAATTTCCTGTCTTTCCTTAGGAATGGTTTCTTTTGCCATCTTCTCTATGCTTATTCTCACAACCAACATGAGGGCAAATCCCTCATGAGAAAATATGTTTCCTGAGAATGGAGTGTTTTTTTTTTTTTCTTTGTTTGTTTTTAAGCTATGTAAATGGGTATCAGGATTTCTGTTTACTTGCACAATTCTGACAGCTTGGGTCTCAGTCCTGTGCAGGTAGCAATTTTTCTCTGGCAAATTTTTATGGCCATGCACCCATGGGCTGAAGGCATCTGTAGTTTGCAGAAGTTTCCTCCATAGAAGATGAAAATACAGAGTGCAGGCAGGAGAGTGGGAGAGTCAACTCAGAGTGGCATAACTGACAAAATCATTGGATTTTTTTTTTATGCTCTCTATTGTAAATCCCCCAAGAGTTATCTGCTACTGACTCATCTTTAATGATGATGCATGGTTACTTCTCAATGTTTTCCTTGGATTCAGAGCTCCCCAACACTGACAGAGATGGCATGTTCAGACTGTTTTTTGCCTAGCTGAAATACCTTAAACAAGAAACATCGCAGGCTGTGTTCACTTCTTCAGACCATGACAATTAAAGCTGCTTCTCCTGCTGATCTTGTGTAACACTAGTTTCTAATGTCACTGCGTACTCTGAACAGAAGCTGTTAATTATTGATGGCATTCAGTTCCCTCCTGACCTATGTGAGGGTGAAGAAATTATTTTATGATCTGTCCATTGTCAATTCTTGGAGATGTCTTTATTTTTCCTCAGTGCAGCTCTGAGAAATACACTTATAAGTTTTTGACATATATTAATTTTGGTGTATTTCTGGAAAGGTATTTAGAGAAAGAATTTTTAAGCTGTTATAAATAATGTGGCTTGCTGGTATTCCTGACGTGAGTTGTGCCGTCAATACAAAATTAGCATGTCTGATACTGTAGTTCTAGAATTTATACATTTATGTGAAGCAACAGTGACCTCCCATGGGCACAGATCATCTATCAAAAGTAAAGATTTCCAGATTATTTCTTTTGACTTTTTTCTTTTTACTTTCTTTGCTAAGTTAAAGCTCTAGGAGCTAGAGAGTGGATCTTTGTTTTGAACTGTAGGTTCAAAAGCAGTTTGTCTGTTTTTCCTCAGTTGAAAAGTATTACCAGATGCTGGCTTGTTAACAGAGTTGTTGCTTTCCCAGGGGATTTAAAACAGGCTAGGGAAGCGCGCTGTCGTCTGCTTTTACCAGTAAAACAGGCTTGTGACCTAGAGCATGCCCAATGTTGGCCCCCGAAGTGGAGTGACCCAGTTGATACATTGGAATGAGCTGACAGGAGTTAGCAAGAGTTAGTCTGTCTCTGCAAGCAAGAGCAGGTATTTTGAGCAGCTAAGCACTTTGGTGTAAAGTGTGATATAAGTAAGAATTCAGGGCTTGGTTTGTAGCCTCACATCTTAAAGGCTGGTTAGGTGAACTGTATTTTTCATGTGCTACAGTGATCCTGGCATGCTCTGGAAAAGATTTTTTTTTTCTTGTGCACTTCCATTTTTCCCTCTGCTTTCTTGAACTGTATGTGTTCTTTCCAGTGGCTGAATCATCCTGCCTTTAGGTGGGGAAGAGCACTTCCTCATGCTTTAAGAGGTAGGGATGTCTCATATTGACCTCCTCCTCCCATGTATGCTTGCTGTTACTGCTAGAAGTCAAAGGAATGGCTCAGGCTTTTTCATACGTGCCCTATTGCACTATCTTTAAATATTTAGCAGACCAAGTGAACAATATTTTTAGAAATGAAAAGGAAATTCAATATTTTAAGATTCTTCTTTTTACTTCAGTCCTTGGGCCGTATTCTCCTTCCATTTTAGTAGGACTACATAGAGTTACACCTATTTAGAACAGAGCTTTTGGCCTATTGTTGGCATTAATTTTTGTATCTTCTGTGTGATCCCTGAAGCCTCTAGAAATGATACATATTTAGCTTCTAGGTTGAAAACCACTAAGTTTTCTGTAGATTGAATAGCTCTAAAACAAACTTGAAAACTGTATTTGCAAATCGACATTGTTAGAAATAGACAAATGTTTCTTCTGTCAAGCAAAACACCTATAGGACTGTGTTACCAAGAAGTTATCAACTCATTTTTCTTCCCATTTAGAGATGTCTTAGTCTCAGTTCTGCTTGCTGACCAAAGATTTATTTGGATTTAATTTTTCATCATACCTTTTATTTGCAACTACTGAGTTGAAAGTATGCACCCATAAAGGTAATATGAAATAAAATTTTATTCCTGATACCAACTGTTGTCACTAGATGGTGCTGTGAATTAGACCCAAGCAAACCCTCACTAGTGCACTTGGCAATCAATCAGATTTTTTTTTTAAGAGTTCAGCAAGGCACAGTAATCTTTCTTTTGGAGGGAAACAGGTGAATCTATTAGAGGGTGGCTAAACCTCAGGATGGAAGCACTTGGATATATGAGGATTTTAACTTTTTTTTCTTTTTTTTTTTTCTCTTTTTTTTCTTTCCCTCCCCCTAGTATTTTATAAAGTATATCAGTAAACAGTATTGCAGAAATAGCACTTTGATTAGTTTCCTTCTGCACAATTGGTGATTCAGACTTGGATCAAATATTTTTATTTCTGTTTCTGGAATTATTGACTGAGTTTCACTGTGATCTATAACCAGAATAGATGGCAGAAGGGGACAGAGAATTGTCTCTGCCAATTTTTATCTCCTGGTCTCTCTGGCCTGCCTTTTCTGGCAGAGATTCAGTAAAGCAATTAAGGCTGAAAATTAACTGAAAGCTTGACATTAAACATATACCTGTAATGTTTGAATTGGGGCCCTTGCACTTCATTTACGATAGTAAAATAGTATTTCAGGTTCCCCATTGCACCAGTTTTGCCATGCAACTAGGTGCATCTGCACAAATATTAATTTTGTTTCTTAAAGATATGTGCATGTCTGAGTAACTGTATGCATCTGGCTGGGCTCTCAACAAAGACTGAGTTCTCGTGTATACAAAGTTTGATTCTCTACTTGTTTGTCTGCACAGCAGCAATCAGGGAGTTGAGAAGAAAAATAGATGGAAATTACACAGGTAGCTATGAGATTTTTCATGCATATGATGTCAAAAATCTTTCAGTAGCTGCATGATTTCTATGTGTGAGTGGACAATATGTAGAGACATTTGCCTTGGAGACAATTCCTGATCTCCTGTGCTCTGCTCAGCTCAATTTGCAGCTTCTAAATCGGCCTCTGATGGTCTGTGGAATTTCAAAAACTTTGAGAACTGAGGCCAATGCTGCTGACTAGTACAAACCAAAATGAGAGGACAGATCTTCTGAAGAGAATGTAAAATTAAATATTTGGGTTTTGTTTTTTGTTTTGTTGAGGGCGGGATTAGAAAAGCAGTAGCTGTGAAGCATTTTGCCTATCTACTGCTACTCAGAACTCTTTATCCACTGTTTTACTCCTTGATGTTGAATTTCTACTGCCTTTGAGAGGACCTGCAAAAACTTGTAACACTTGCTGAAGATCTTAAACAGAAACTTTATGCTTCCATAGCCAAATTTTCAGAGCAACCTCTCATATCGAACAAGAATCTATGTAAACCATAATAATACCTGCATGTCAGGAAGTTTGAAAAGAGAGAGAGGCAGCCTGTTTGTCAGTGAGCAAGCTGGAGCATTGTATTTTCATTCTTTATTCTTTTGTTTCAAGAGATACTTGCCATTGCAGTACATGAAACAGGAATTAAGATGAACCAAATAACAAATTTGCTTCTTTTGAGTGCGAGCTACCAAATATTTTTCTTTTTTTAGGGTTAATGATTGAAGTATTCCCATAAGAAAATAAGGGCCCTAAATCCACTTTTCCCTTCTGAACAAATATAGTGAGAGTCATAGACAACAATAGTTTGTAATCTGGGCTCAAGTTTCAGAACCTCTTTCCCATACGCTGAGATTACATTTTACTCTCACTGGCCCTCACCCTGCTTTTTTTCTGGGTCTGGGAAATGACCCCCACTGAAGTCAGATAATGCAGGGTTAGAGTCCCACCATGACGGCCTGAGAAGCGGAGGGGAAGGTGGTTCTTACAGACCTAAAAATGCTTCTAGCTCTTGTGTGGCCAGGCTTGGTTGTGTCTTGGCTTAATAACAACGAGCCACTGAGTTTAGGGATTTTACAGTGTAGATTGGTCAGCTGTGGCAAAAGTATGGGCAAGTGCCTTTTACCTTATTCCTGCAGGGCCAATCAAAGCTGGAATGTCCCCTTGTCTTCTGTTAGGTGAAATCTGGCATGAGATCTGTCTAGATTAATCTAGACCTTTTTGGCTTCCTGAGATATCCCCTGCGTTTATTCTGGTTGCTTGTGAAAAGGCATCACATTGTTCTGAGAGATCCTACACTGAACGTAAGTGCTGTAGCAAATCTTTACAGGCAACAGTGGGAAAAATCTGAGATGCTGAGACTATTGTCCCTCTTAGTATTATAATCACAGCTTTGCTGAGAGGAGTAAAATTCAGTCCCTTACTCCCTGCTCCCATATTCAGCTAGTAATGTTAATTAACTCCTTTTCTTGTATTGCTTTTCATCTAGAGGAAGATCTAGAGGAACTTTGTTAAAGACCCAAAACAGACATTTAGCAAATGTATTTCTGCCTTGCCCGGCAGAAATTTTTTAAGACTCTGGATAAGATGCAGTAGCCGTGTCTGTCTACTGTATGTGAACCACCTGACAGGACATAACATATGAACAAAACACCTCTTATCCTGGAGAAGTGAGTTCATGATATCTTAGCTCAAAACTTATTTGTGAAATCTGATCCAGACGCTGCTACGCTAATCTCTGGTTTGTAACACAATGAATAAAAGCAGAACCCTGAAAAACACCTCTGTAAAGTTTCACACAGATTATTGAACTGCTTTATTTGTTCAAGGTTGTGTATGGTAGTGCTTTTTGGTCTTCTTTAATAATTGTGACATGTGGTATTTATCTAAATACAAGGAAGTACACCTTATTAATCCACAAGGCTGAGAAATATATATAGCTGCATTCATTTTTACTGTAGTAGAATAAACTAATCTCCCAAAGCTTTCTGTATGCAAAGCTCAATTGTAACATGGCTTTAATTACCAAGCCTTTATGTGCTTGTTTATGTGCTCAGACACGAAGTTTATAGAGAAATACTACAATAAAATGGGGATATGTGAGCAATCTTACAGAGGCCAAACACCAGTGAGTTATACAGAGTGTTAATGGGAATGTTAGTCTCAGTCCAGCACTTAAATTTAGGAGAACTCTAGCTGATTTCCTTTTAACCAGGGGCCAAAGAAAGCTAATAGGTAGCCAGAGATTCTGTCTGTCTTAGGCTGTGGTCACTGCCACCAAGATTCAAATCTGAGCGTGTTTATGTGTGGCTCCTACGGCATTTGATATTTATACTCTGAAATTTGGAATACAACTTGAAAACTTGTTTAAGAAGACAAATAAGGAAATTGCTACTCTTCAGTAGGTGTATTTTACAGAAATAGATTTGTTAGTAGTGGGAGAGACTTATTTGAGCCTTTTCTGCCTTTATTCCATCATTTGCTTGTGTCATGAATAGATAAGTGATTGCTATGTCACTTTTTCTGGATCAGGCTCTCAGACTAAACCAGTTTAACTTGGTAATTGTTTGGGTTGGTTTCTTGCCATTTTTTTTCCTCAAGCAGCAAGTTCCCACGAAAATGCCAACATCTTCCCCCTTGTTGTGAGTTAATATTTTATTAGCATAAATCATTTCACTTCTTGTGGAGTCTGACCTAATTTCACCGTGAAATGTAAACCTGGATGTAACCCTTCTTTTTCATTTGTACTGGTAGGTAAATTCAATTATCAATTCTTTATGCTACAGTTATTGCCCCATACAATTTCTGCTCTTAAGCAGTTTAAATCTTCAGTGTCAGAGTTCTCATCTTTGTCTGCAAGTGCTTCTTGCCTCTAAGAATATTACAAATATGGAATAAGTGGAAATGCCAAACAACTCCACAGAATGGCACTTGGCTTTTTTGGGGGCCATATTAGTACTCCATTGGAGAGCACGAACCAGCAGTTGCAATGCCCACAAGAAAAAGTTTCATTATCATCAATAAATTGAACATGTGTCTTCACTGGCCACAGTTCTAGTTCCTTAGCAGATAAGGAGAGCGCCACTGTTTTCAGCAAGGCTGTGCTCGCTGAGCCAGTGCACAGCAGAGGCTGCTATATGCCTACAGTAGCCTCCCAGGCATGTTCCAAAAAACAATATATATATATGTATGTATATATATATATTTATCAAGGAGCAGAGGTGAAAGATGCCAGAATTTTCTGGGATATTTAACTGAGTGAGGGTGACTTTGTGTAGGGAAATGAGGAAAATGCAAAAATACAGGTGTTGCTTGGAATTTGCTCCTCTCTATCCAGGGTCAAGAGGCTAATGGAGGTACAACTTGCACAGGGAGTTTAAAAAAAAAATTAAATATTTACCCAGTAAAAGAAATGCTAGCTGGTAGATTAAATATGTAGTCTGCTTCATTATCATTCCAATAATTCCAGAACAAAAGTCAGCAGTGAAAGAGGACCGAAAATCTGGTACAAGCCTCACACCTGTGCAAGTAGAAAAGAGACTTGTCACTTGCAGTTCACTGGAGAATAGTGACCCCCTAAAATCGCTGTAATTGTTTACAGTCCTTTCGCATTCTCTTCTACCACAGATGAAATCTCCCTTCCCGCGCCTCTGTGTTGTCTGTATATTCCAGAGGAATTCATGAAAACCAAAATGGCTAATCTCTCAGGTAATAAAATCATATAACAAGCACATTCAGTAAGTGGACAGTCAACTATGGGATTTTATTTATAGACACCCAAAGCACCAAATATTTTATTTATGATCCTGGTTGTAACATACAAGAGCAGTATCTCCATTGGCTTTGTTGTATGCTGTGCAGGGTACTGTTTTAGGTGTACCGATGCCATATACAAGTCAGGATTCAGTTTTAGACTTCTGCAAGGCTCAGTGACTTAGAATACATGTAGCTCAAAATGTCATATGTGTATTACCTTTCTAAATGTTGAGAAAATTCTTGATTTTTGTTGCTCATCTCTTTTTTTTTATGTTCTTCCTGGAAACTGTGTAAGCTAGCCCATGCAATGGAAATAAATTCTTTGGGTACTTGATTTTTTTTTTTTTTAAGTATCACAAGTGATTAGTCTTTTATTTTGCTGGTCCCCTGCAATATGATAAACCTGTAGATTATGCTTTTGACAGAAATCTCTTGGAAGCTTGTGCGGTATTACACAAACAAACTGCAGGTGCGCTAGTAACTCAGTAAACCACAGCAGCCAGAGATGTGCGCTAGAGAAAACTATAGGGAATATCTGTGTTGGGTGGCAATGAGAGCTTTTCAGTCAAAGTCAATCAGCAATTCAGTTAGCTCCGCTAGCGAGCCATCTAATCAAAATGAAAGGTAAAACTTGTCCTCAGATTAGTCTTTAAAATTCTCTAATAAATCCCTCTGAATTCACGACTGTTCTATTGTTCCTTGATATCTTGCATGCAGATGAGTGATGACTTCTTAACTGACGTTTCACTGGAAATCATGTGTCAGACTTATGAGCATGGTATTTATTATTTAACCGTACTTTTGATAGACTAGCTCTGATTTCTGAAGCAGTGAGTGCACAGCAGACTGCAAGGCTTCTCTTGCAGGATGCTCTCATAGGTAGTGCTAAGATGACTGTTAGAGTTGAGGTTACCAAACCCTGAGCACGCCCTCTCTGTTTTGGATGCAGAGAGCACATGTACGTGGCAGGATTTAAGATGTTTTTCTGCTGGCATTAAATTGAGAGTATTAATGTCAGTGAAGCAGAGTAATGCTACACTTTTCAATAACGGGGAGCTTTCATCCGATACCTTGTTGCACTCTGTGGCTTTCTCACATACTGCTTTTTGCTGGGACAAACTGTTTTTGTTACAGCAAGCTAAATGGCAGCTGATATAATCAGTAATGCCCGGAGTGATTAATTCTGCAGGGCTGTAACTTGCATTGGCTGTCTTGTTTGCTCTTCCCAGGGAGAAAAGGGCTCAACAAAGAAATGGACAATGCTCTGTGTATTGCTCAATAGTTTGACTTCTTCTGTTCTCTGTTCACAGTCTGAAAACAACTTGTATGTGATACCATCAGATGGCCTAATTCCCAAACCCTGCTGCTCCTTAAAACTCCAGATCTCTAACCTCCAGATGCTATTCTAAGTTTTCAATCTTCGCATTCTTGGGGAAGCTGCTTCTGCCTAGACCCACCAGTGCTTTAGGGCAATGAGGGTCATGCTGTCCTGTGGAGGAGGAGGTGGAGTGATGTCTGTCATGTTTTACAGTCTTCTGAAAACTTTTTATGTTTGTGCTCAAGAAGGACCATGTAGGTGCTGTTAACACAGCACTGAGAGGGAGAATGTTAGCTTGTGCTTGGTGCATGACCAACAAAGCTGTCCAAGTGGAGGCTGGTGCAGAATCCCAGGAAAGGCTTGTCCTATGTGCTGTGATCTGGGGAGAGTGGGCTTGTCTGGGGTTTGCTCAGATTCATGGCTCTGCTTCCAGCACTGTGTGAGCTTGAAAATAAAGGCTTTGTTGTTAGATCCCTTTCCTCCTGCTGCTGTTGGGCAGTGATGAGATGCTATCATAGTGCTGCTGTGTCAGCTGAAGGGTCACAGCCTGCAGATGCTAAGGATAAGGTTCCAAGTGTTTTCTTGGCCTTTGAGGAGTGTATCTAGCTCTTGTGTACGTGCATGTCATCAGCTGTAAATATTCAGAAATCCTGGTTCTGATTCTCAAAGCCACAAGATTAGTTTAAGAATAACAGGATTTAATAAACTTAAGATTCTTCATATTTCCACATTTTATGGAATGATTTAATGACGGGGAAGAATTCAGTGTTGTGCTTTGGATCTTTATGCCTCACTTAAACATCTGAAATGATGCTTTGTGTTACAGCTATAAGGCTGTTGAATTTTGACAGAATTAAATTTTAACAAAACTTGGAAGGGGAATTGAAAACATAAAAATATTTAGCATACTGGTTCATTTCACATAAACACATATTACATGTTGCAAGTTAAAAGAAACAAATCTGAGTAAGTCAAAATATTTTCACAATATTGGGATGTTTAGGTGGGAGGATATAAATTTACCTCACTGAAGTAATTTGTAACTGGAACACTATGATTTGATTTCTTTTGTGTTTCTCAGATTATATCAGGTAGAACAGAAAACATTAGGCAAATGTTGGAGGACCTTAAATACCTCCTGGGTGATGTAGTATTTTATGTACTGTACCCTGATGTTGTGACTTCAAAAGGTTGGGCCCTGCTTCTGGCAGCAGGGAAATAATTTCTTGGTATAAATACACTGAGTTGATTTTTCTTCTTTTTCTACTGCCTTCAGTCCAAGGATTTCTCCCCTCCCTGCTCCCGCTTTTTCCTCACTGAGAATTTGAAATGATGTTTGTGCAAAATTGCTAACTGGAGAAAAAAGTGTTCAACGGTTATCCATTCCCTTGCAAAGGGCAGCTGGGGGAGTGTGTGTGTGTGAACAGGACGAGAGAGGAAAGGCTGCTGTATTGCGCCTGTGCTGAGATCAGGATTTTAGCCCAGTGTGGAGAGGAAGACAGGCATGGAAAATGTGATCTATAGCCAAATGTTTCCCATAGTTTTCTATTCGGCATTGGTAAGTCCTTCCTGAAAGCTCTGAATTTATTTATCTGGCCACACTGTGCCTCCGTTTGGCATTTGTACATTTCTGCACGGTACACTTGAACTCTGAGACCCAGGCTTTGTCCCCTCATTACCTGCAATTGTTAAGGAATAAATGAATTTAACATTGTTTAATGTGTAATCCAAACTGTGCTGAGCTCTGACCAATATGGAAATGTTGTTACTCTGTAAACATAAGAGCAACTCTGAAATTCTTTCTTTGGAAATCACCTGGCCTGGTCTAATCTGGAAAAACATGACGGACTGTTTAAATATCTGGCTGTAGGTCCTCCAAACTGCATGATGGAACTTACCAGTGCCTCAGATGTGTGAGTTTTCAAGGAGAAAATCCTGGGTTTTAGTGAATACACCAGTCACTTCCACTTGTTATTTTATGTCTTCTTATTTCTTCTTATTTTCTTCCTGTGCTAATAGCCCTGGTAAATCTGGCACAATATACAACATAGGAAGAATGCAATAGGGAAACACTGCATGTAGCTTTTTCTCTTCTAATGTAACTCTCTGGAGGGGAAAATGAATGACTTAGATTTGACTTATGATTTGGTTTTATTTATTTACTTATTCTGAATTTGACAATCAAAACGATAAGGAAAAAAATTCTCCAGCCCTGCCATTTCTTTCCGCAGAACCTGGGCAAATGAATTCTACTAGGAGTTGATCTTGGTTGGGAGAAAAGCTGTTCATCTGAGCCCGACTTTAGCACATCTGCATTTGTTAACCATAAGCAATCTTGACCTTTTACCAGGGTCATATACCATAACACATTGCTGAGTCACTCGGGTAACTAGCATATGATCAAAGAAGAAAACTAGGAAATGTCTGGTTGCTATCAGAGGGAAAATACAGCGCCCCAATTTTTTAGCACGTTTTTCCAAAGTAGCCTTGATAATATTTTCAAAGTATTATCAACACAATCATTGTGTATTTTACTGTTGCACAGAGATTGCACTTGCACGTCTTTCTGCCCCAGTATACCTCCTTATTTTCATTAAATACTACTCTTAATAACAGCAAAACAAGAGCAAATGAGTATGTAGCCACGATAATGATAAGATCCCACTGTGGTGTGGGTTTTGGTTGGTTTGTCTAGCTTCAGTTGGATCTCCTAAAATGCACTGAAAGTGTCTCTGTATAAACAGGCTCTGGAAACTATATGAAATTGCTGTAGCTCTAGTGTCATACTGAAGTGAAACTGGGTGATATGTAGAATACTAAAGGGTTATAGGAGCAGCCTTGGAGAGAGTAACTAGCAGCCTGTGTTTCCGGAAGCTGCCTCCCGTGTCCAGTGAGATAGTGGCTGTAGGCTTTTGCCCACTTGTTAAACGCTGAGCGCACGCATTGAAGCAGTAACACTGGCCATTTAGTAGCTCAAAAAAATAACGTGAGAGACTAATTAGTCTGACAGGTGCTGTACTAGTGTAGTGTATATGAGGCTTCTAACCTTAGAAAAGAGTAGTGGCGGGGGAAAGGTTGAATGAACTGGAATAGCCCAGGGTGGTGTTGTAAGTGAGGATTCTTAAGGGCAGTTTATCTCACGCAGCAAACTTTGAGCTAGGGAAATGGTAGTTTTCCAAATGCATTTAGAGGGGAAATAGTGTGGAAAATAAATTAAGCTGTAAAGATAAAGTATGGGAAGCCATTGACAAGTAAATGAAAGAGACATGGAGAAGTCATAGGGATAATTATGTACCTTAGCTGGCAATTGCACCAGAATCATCAAGCACAATAGAAGCTGGTCTGTGCACCTGCATTTAATACATTAAAAAATGACCCAGAGAGAGTTCTATTTACTGAAAGAAATGAGCAGACAATTTTCACATTTTGAGTCCTACAAAAGGAAACTCCCTAAGTTTCCAGAGAACTGGTAATAATATCACATATGGTCTATATGTGTAGAGTAAAACAAAATATCCTTCTCATTCCTCACTGCAATAGGTCAGGAAAGGGATTACTCAGAAATTTGTAGCACAAATAATTAGTCAGCAATCAATTCTGTATCTTAAATGAGAATATCTGGTATGAATAAAAGTTCTCCTCAGATGTGTTCTTTAAGTGATGCTGGTACACTGCTCATATGACTTATGATGGTGAGACTTGTAAACATCTGCTATATTTGAAATTTCCACGTTTTTCAGGGTTAAAAGTTTTACAGATAAATTGCAGAAAATTCTGCAAAAAACATTGCAGTTTTATAGCAGTCTACTCTAAACATGCCTAGAAATACAGCAGTTAACTGGCTGTCCTTAACAAAAATCAAAGCAGAACACCGTAGATGGCTCTGCAGGAGAATGATGCTGCTGTTTTAGTCACATTTGGCTAAGTCTTCTACTGCCTGTGTTCATTTTTAGAAATGCTGCCTTCAAATCCTCAGTGGATGTGTAGAATGTCCTCTATTGGATCTCAGGCAAAAAAGTTTTCTCTGCATTAATTTGATCTTGTTCACTGATTTTAGCATTTAAGTCACAGCAATAGACCTTATTGTTTCCCCTAAAGAAGTGTTGGCAGTAGCCGTGAGACTAATGGAAAATCTCCTGTGCCTGAGGGGTTACGAAATTATTCTGAAATTCTAATTTGCAGAGGAAAGATTTGCTTCCTTGCTGTGCATGCTGTATTTCATTGCTTTCCCAGCTCATTTACTTGTGAGAAGTGCTTTTTCTTGCTCTGTACAGAATAGTAGTTGTTCTTCCAACTGTTGGCAGTTTGTGCTGCTTTCATCAGCTGTTGGCTCACAACAGTGTGTATTTGGGACCATGAGCCCTCAGCCACCTCTGAGCTGCACAGGTTGCCAAATCATACATGGAGCTGTGTATTCTCTGAGAGTGAAACCCTACCCTGTGTAAGACAGCAAGGGGCACTGTTGTTATCCCTCACTCAAGTTACTGATGGTGGATAAAGGCATTGCTGCATTGAAGTCGTTGCTTACAGAATAAGGAACAAATTTCATAACACATCATCAGTCTTTATTCATTTATTCATCCCATAACCTCTGTTTGGTCCTATCCTTTCTAGAAGTGCATCTCACTCCTTACATTCACATAGGAAGTATTTCCAGATATATGTTGGAATCTGGAATGCATCTTCTGTGTACAGACAACCTTTCCCACATTTCTGTGGTTTTTTTTTTTTTCCTCCAGCTCTGCTTTTAGGTGAGAAATCCTATTCCCTTGGATGCTCTTGTCACAAGGAGTTGAGGGAACAATCTGTTTCATACATAATTATGTTCTATTGTAGTGGGTTTGTTTGCTTGTTTTTGTTTTCTTTAGGTGAGACATGCTTGTGACATGAGTGGAACCTGAAGAAGGTTCACCGACGGTGTTGCACAATGCTGGTGTAACTTGAGGCAGTGCAGCTGCCAGGGTTTTACTGGTGACCCTAAAAGGAGTTGTTCTTTCACTTGAAAGAAGAAACATGACCTAAAGAGCGTGCCATTGGGTAAGGGCTTGCGTGCGTGCTTGTGAGGGACATCCCTAGGTCCTCCAGGGAGCTGTATCTGATCTCTCAAGCACCTGCCTTGCTGTCTTGAGACATTTTCAGCAGCTGGCACTGCAGTTGGTCCTAGCAGGCAGGTGGGGCTTGAGCTGTGGTGCTCCCTGATCCTACTACTTGAATGTGCAGGGTGGTTACTAAAATTACTGAAGCAATTCAGTAGATACAAAACCTCAAAAACAGGAGGTGGATAAGAGGTTGTGGCAAACAAGCCCCAAACGGGGAATAAGTGCTGCATGAGGAAGCTTGCAAGTGTTTCTGAACAGAAGATTTAGCATGAAAAGAGAGGAGCCTGCTTAGGATAAAATGCTTACGATGACCTTCAGCACTGGATGCAGTTGTGGGAGAATGCAATCAGTGGATAGAAACAGAAAGCAGCAGTACTATATGGACTCTTTCTGATGCGTCTTATTGCCCACATGAATTGTGTTTCATTTGTTATTTTAATATACACTGGATTTTTCTTTTATTTGTAGTATTTAATACTTGAATTTGAGTTGGAGCAGAGTTTTAGGTGATAGGGTCTTTATTTTTCCCTTTGGGTTGTTAAAGGCTTGCTGCCAGCAACACATCTTGGAGAGGAGGTTGTCTTATGGTGAGCTCCAAGATTTCGTCTCTGCAGTTGCAAAACTCCTCATCTTATGTGATCAGAGAGGAGACCAGTAGGTGGCAGCTTTACCCAAGCAATAAAAAATCTAGTAGTAAGCAAACAAAATTGTGTGTAAGCATTAGTTGCAGAAGTGGATTTCCCTTGCTTTTGCTTAAACTTACAGCTTTTCCTGATGTTTTGCACTTTTTGAACTTGATGGTGGGTGTCAGGAACAATGACAGCTGCCATTAAGTGACTCTCTCCTGCTGGAGTCAGTGGGACTCTATTGGCCTCAAAATCAGTTCCAGACTTTTGCATTCATTTGGGAACTGCCCTGAGTATATGAGTACTGTTTCCCTTACTCATGCAACTGGGATGATTCAGCTCCAGGTATCTCTGCTTCCAAAGGCTGGTATGTTTAAGTCTCTTTGAATCTAGTTGCTGGAGTCTTTCTCTGACTTATAGAAGCTACAGTTCAAATCTTTGCCTTTTTTCTTGTTATTAAATTCTGAAATACAAATGGAACTGCAATATTTTGCCCTCCCAAACCTTTCCAAAGTAACCACCTTAAAACACAAAAAGGCAGTTTTGCTTGGTCATGAATACCTTCACCTCATACGCAAGGGCAGAGAAAGTTGTTACTCGAACTGTGTTGGAGTGGCCTTTTCTAAATGCAAATTACTTGCTTTTTTGATTAACATACAATTTTGTACTGTTGTGTTAATTACAAAAATGAATGCATGTATGCCTGGAAAACAGCAAGCGAATTATCAAGTATTTCAATGAGACTGTGAGTGAGAACGAGCAAGCCTTATGGTCTTAAAACAACATTCCTCTTTGAGACTTTCGTTGTGATTTGCCTAGATAGTGACAGAGGTAATAACATAATGGACCCTGAGATCCAGATACCTGGTGAGTGCCGTTAATGACTTTCAGAGCTCTCAGCTCCCAGACAAATATGCCTTTTCACTCCTATGAGTATTCCAATCTTCAGAATTTCTCTGCTTCTGGACATGATGTATTTAAGCTAATCTTTAATCTTGCTTTTAAGACAGAAATAAAATAATAAGGAAATAAGGGCATATTGGTGACAAAGCCACTTCAAGGATCCTTTTCTTAGAGTGACCAGAAGCATGTGCTCCAGGAAAAAAAAAAGGTAAAGAAAGTCTGCAGCGTCTGTTCTAGGGCAGTCTGCCTGTAGCACAGAATTGTGCTATTGCATGCAGAGAACTCATGATTAGTTCCTGCAGACAACTTGGCATTTTTTTTCCAAGAGAATTACAGCCATCCCTCTTACAGTTTTATTTCACTTTAAACAAACTTAATTGTACCCAAAATTGTCATTTCTTCCTGAGTTTCTATTCACCACTACCATCATTCATAATTTCCCTTCTTGTGGAGAACTTTCAGCTATGCACATTTCTCTGATGTGAGCAGAAATGCTTCTGCCTCACCAAGCTTTTAATTCTATGTCTTTGTCTAGGTGGCGTTTTGCTATTCTTTCTATTTGGTTTTCAGATAGGCAAGAACCGTCGTAAAAGTGCTCTCTGTAAGCACTTTGGCGCAACTCTGCAAACTGAAAGTCAGGTTTTCTAAATGTGGGCTGGCCAGGAACCAGAGCTGATAAGACATGAGTTTTTTGGTTCCTTTTTTTCATCTGGATTAGAAATCAGTTTGAAAATCTTGTGCCCTTTCTTAACTCTGAGGGCCAAATGAAGATACAACAAATGGAGGGGTGGGAATAAATGCCCTAGGGGGAATCCACGTTTCCACTCTCCTAAGATCCCATCCTTGCTGTCGATGCTAACGGGAGACTAATAAATGCTGCTTTCAGTTCAAGTCACTAAACTGGAGGTTTGTATGGTCTTTTGCAAAATCTGTGATCAGCAGTGGAGAAGACTTCTTGGTAATGGGGCAAAGGGAGTAGCGCTAAGTGAAATTAATAAGGAGGTAATAGCAGGGATGTTTTTGGTGAAGGACTGGAGACTAAGCAGGGAAATTATCTCCTGAGTGAAGAGATTAGCTGAGATCTCTAGAGTGACTGAAGAAGCAGTAGAGAAACGTCTAACCTTTCACACTGCTTGGGCCCCTGGACAAGAGTCCGGAGCTTTCTGAATGAGCGGCATCCTCAAGGGCCGTGGAAAAGTAAATGCTGAATGAAGCGATGAGAACTACTCTGTAGGGTCACAACTTTCTGCGATCTAGATGGCATGAGAATGCCAAAGCTGTTGAGTCTCAGTATGTATGGTTCCCAGTGGGGGCCAGAAATCGGTGATTTGACTTCCATTGGAAAACACAGTTTGGGCTCAAACTTTTAAGCCCTTCTTTCAGTGCAAGGGTGAGTTTTCTCTGTTTTTGTTTCCCCCTCAAAATGAGCTGCCTAGAAACAACCTGATGGAGGGTTTCTGGCAGAAGGTCTGACCTGCTAATAGCAGAGCACCTAGCTCTCCTCACACCTCTTTAACTTGAACAACTGCTTCTTCCTCTAAGTTTGGCCAAGCCTAGGCCAATATCTGAATGTGAAATGAAATGCTGAAGTCCTTGGTTTACTGTGCTGTATTGGGCACATTTTTGGCTGAATTAGCCACTAATAATTCTGTTTGAGAATTGTTATTTCCATTGTGTGAGCTGAACCCAAGTGAGGGCTTTCAGCAGATTGACTTTCTAGGGCTTACCTCTGTCCACATGCAGTCGAATGTGATATTCTCAGAAAGTGTGTTTCATATGAAATTCACGTCAACAATCACATGAATTTTGAATGAAAATCTCTTTGAGAAATGGTGAATATAGGTCATGAGAAGTATCGGCCTTTTCATGTTATGCAGTCGTCTTTGTTCATCTGTGGTTTTTGGGTTTTCTTTTCTCTTGTTCTGTTCCTGTGAAGAGAAAAAAAAATCTTAAAAATCTGATGGTGAGAGCCCCTTCAAATAGATGCTGTTCTTTAGGAGCCTTGGAAAAGATGGATTGAAGTTTTTATTGAAGCATATTGCTGGATTTTATGCAGAACAACTACAAAAGGAAGACTGCTTGAGACACTCTAGTGGGAATATGGGACAAACCTTTGTACTGCATGTTTTGTAACGGGTCCCGCAGCTTTCCTGCTGTCTCACACTGCCAACTCTCATATCTAGTCATGCAATTTATGTCACTAATATTCAATGATATTCTTAATCTTGTGGGTTTTTGTTTGTTTGTTTTTGTTTTTCCATGAATTGTTTGAGATCTGCTTCTGATTTCTGCCAATTTCAGGTTTGTCTGGCAGTGGGTCTGTGTACAGTTTCTCAGCAGATAGCTTGGACAGATGGTTTTCACTATGTTGCTACACAAGCTCTATAAACCAGCAAGTCACCAGAGTGGCGTTGCTGCAAGTGGGGAAATTGCAAAGATACCCTGTTGCATTCCTCCCTGAACACTCTCTGTGGTAGCAGCCACCGTACAGCTTGTGAAGGGGAGAGGCTTTGTAATTCCTCCCAGCTTCAACTCACCTAAGGTCATATATCATCATTGTAGTCAGATGTCATTACAAGATATACAGACACACACAAATTAGTTTTAACACCTAACCATGAGAAGCTGCAGTGACGTGATTTTGAGTGTGTATTACAGAAACCTAGCATGAGAAATACCAGGATTCTGGCCTGGCTTTGCCAGCAAGCAGAAAAACCTGCACTTCTGGGTCATCATAGTTCTTGTTCCTCTAGCTGGGTTAAGGTTAATTCATGTCACACCACCACCTGTGCAGTCCAGACACAGACTGTGTTATATGATATTTTTCCTGTGGCCTGACTCAGTGCTGGAAAAAATTGAGCTAAATGTGACTGCTACTCATTCATATACAAACACCTGAGTGTTTGAGGAGAACTGGTAGGCTACAAGAAGCCAGTGCAGCCGGGCCTGCTGAACGCATGTATGTGAGCAAGCAGGAAGGAAGAGACAAGGGCGGGTTGGATCTCAAAACATGTGTGTGAGCGCCAGCTAAGAAAACCTTGCATATTTAGCTCATATTAGTATATATTGGATAAGTATCAGATGTCAGGAAGGACTTTTGGGGGGAACTGGTCATATCTTGTTTCTGCACAAGAGACCAGCATGTCTCCTAAGGAGTCTCTTGTTCTTACTTTCTGTCATTCTGAGGAAGTTAGGAATTTTTTCCCTGTTACACAATCTAGACAAGTGCCCAAGTACAAAGACAACCTCCAAAGGTCAGTTTTGGGACATAAAAGTTTTAGCAAATGCAAGTACTTTTTCATGGGAAACGCTCATCTTTATGTGCAAGACACCAGTACAGTACACCCCAGACACCAGTACAGGCTGGGGACCGACCTGCTGGAGAGCAGCTCTGCTGAGAAGGACCTGGGCGTCGTGGTGGACGACAGGTTGACCATGAGGCAGCAGGTGCCCTCGTGGCCAAGAAGGCCAATGGCATCCTGGGGTGCATTAAGAGGAGCATCTCCAGCAGGTCGAGGGAGGTGATCCTGCCCCTCTACTCAGCCCTGGTGAGGCCACATCTGGAGTACTGTGTCCAGTTCTGGACCCCACAGTACAAGAGGGATGTGGAGCTGCTGGAGAGAGTCCAGCGCAGGGCGACTAGGATGATCAGGGGCCTGGAACATCTGCCCTATGAGGAGAGGCTGAGGGAGCTGGGCTTGTTCAGCCTGGAGAAGAGAAGGCTGAGAGGGGACCTGATCTGTGTCTATAAGTGCCTCAAGGGAGGCAATGAGGAGGATGGGGCTGGCCTCTTTTCACTGGTGGTCACTGACAGAACCAGAGGAAATGGCCACAAATTGAAGCATAAAAAGTTCCACGGGAACTTAAGGAAGAACTTCTTGACGGTGAGGGTGACAGAGCACTGGAACAGGCTGCCCAGAGAGGTTGTGGAGTCTCCTTCTCTGGAGACCTTCAAGACCTGCTTGGATGCAGCCCTGTGCCACGTGCTCTAGGTGGCCCTGCGTGTGCAGGGGGGTTGGACTAGATGACCTCTAGAGGTCCCTTCCAACCTTAGGCATTCTATGATTCTATGATAAGTGCATGGTGTCAATGGTCCATGTGTGCAAGACATGGTCTCAATGTGAGAAACTTGCTTGGCTCTGTTTTTTTCTTTCTATGCTTTTTGCACACAATTATTCTGAGGATGCTGGGAAAAGCTTTGTTTGGACTCTTGCGTGCAAAACCTTTGAAGGGTTGTCTCTGATGTTAGGCCTGGGCAGTATGGGACATTTCTTGGTATGCAAAAAATATGTTCAGCAGCCCTGAAGTAGGAGTCGAATGACCCAAGGTCAGATTCTCAGCAGAGAGAAATGCACCCAGGTGTTATAGTGATTTACACTGCCTGAGGTGCTTATTGCTGGAGCTGAGAAATATGAAAGCTGCATCATTTGTTCCTTATCAAAATGGAGGTATGAATCAGAACTTGTTTCAGAAGGTGAAGTGGGAGGTACAAGGCTCATTTGAAAAAATATTTATTTGTATGCATGTGTATGCATATTTAACACACATACACAGTCATGAACCCTGCTTTGCTTGTAGTCTTTTAACTATTCTATCTCAGCAGATGTCCCCATATTTCTGAATCATAAAGGTAGAAAGGTGAATACTAAAGGCATGTATGCTATGAAGAGGTATGCCTGTTCCTTTGGCTCTGTTCTTGGCTTGGCCTTGCACTCTGAACAGCTACCAACTCTAAACTCACTTTATTCTGTTCATCTATATTTCTGCAGTCATGGGAAATGTGGGAACTTCTTCTCTTGCTTTGTATCATCTTGGCTGGAACAGAAGGAGTTGAGACTCATGTAGTGTTTGTATGCTAGTTCTGTCTTCAGACCAGAGTTGGGTTCTGCGCAGGTGTGGGGATCCACCTGGATCTGCTTGCAATCCTTGATGAGGTGCTGTGTGTACAGAGTTGCCAACCCTGATTAGGAGAATTCTAACGCACCATAGCTCTAAAGAGCAGTGTTGGTGTTGTGTTCACCTAGATGCTTTACTGTTCTCTGCAGCTATTTTCAGTTGTTATCCTTTGAACAGCTGTGTGGTGGTCAGACCTAATTATAACATGTCCTGTGAATCTTTCAGTCTCTGGGCATGACTCAAAGGTACTGCCATCAAGGGCATGAGAAGTTGCATCTAGAATCTGGGTAACGACATCCTCTGTTAGCCAAAGGCTGGATCAGTTTTAAGGTGTAACTTGACATATAGCTTGGTGCGTTGGTAGAACAGGTCAAGGAAGGACTGTGATTGGACTGAGTCTGCAGGTAACTTTGGGGGTATTTTAAAGGTGCGACTGTTCACAAGCAGCCTACCTGCTGCCTGTGCTTCAAGTTTATAGACTATAAACTTTAATTGTGATCTACTAACAGTTGTTAGATGAAGAGGCAAATATGATTGATACTTGCTAAGTTGTTTTTCTTTTGCTGTATTTTTGAGTCTTCCTTTTGACCTTTTTAAATAAAATAGTCCTTACCCAATCCCTGTTTTGTTGTAAAACACATGAAATAGGAAGAGGCTCGTATTTGACCGAGCTTTTATTTTGATGTGTTGGCTAACCAAGCTACACACACATGGCCTTTTATATCTTATGCATAGCTTTAAAGTTATGTTTTGAAGAGTGATTCTTTGGTAATGCATCAAAAACTTGTTTAGTAAGTGTGTAAAATATGGTCATGGATGACTGACTATCAACCACCAAAATAGTTTGGGCTGTTTTATCTGTGGATAACATGCTCTTTTTGCAACTTCCTCATTTTAGATATTTGTTGCAACAAGACTTTATCTGCAGGGTTTCACAGTTTTAAAGTATTGACATATAGACCTTAAAAACAATTAATTAATTAATTCTTAAGTGATTTAATGTTGTGCTCAGCATTTCAAAATACAATGCAGTTAAAGGTGAGAAGATATGTCTATACAGACTCTGATACTGCAAATCTGTGTGTCTCTACATTTATGTAGTGTGCAGTTTACCTCCACATATTCATGTGACTTGGCTTGTGCAAATCTAAGATTGGACTGCTACTGCTCTGGAGAACACAAATAAGGACTTTATTTGTAACTAAAGATTAGAGGTGCTATATTAAGCTGTTCTTGTTCCTGGTAAAAATCTAGGAGCCTGCCTTACTTGCTGTTTTGCAGTAACTCAGAGGTATCGAAGTTCAGACATGTATAGGGGAGGGCCTACCCCAGAGTACAGTGCTAACCACTCTGAGATTGGCTTGAGTCAGTGCATAAGACAAACTCCAGTAGCTTTTTCCAGTACTTTCAGAAGCTGCCTTGTCCTGTGAGTCTTCAGTGAATGATGTATGATTGGTCCCTGGTTTTCAAAAAATGTCATTTGCCTTGAGAAGATCTCACGTTATTACAAGCATTTATTTTAATTTCACAAATCTAAGAGTTAGAATTTTTGTGGATTTTTGCTACTGTTTTGTTTTTAATGCTAGATAAAGTTCTATTAATTTAAGGGGAGAAATGAATCAGAGATCTGAGAGTTCACAAATTCTCTGTGCTTTGGCATAAGTGAAGTGCCATTGAAAGCTGGTTTTAATATTCTTCCTCACTTCACTGGGCTTTGAGCTAGACTATCTTACCTGCCCATCTATGAAGTATTAGCTAACAGATTGCCTGCTCTTACTAAGCATTTTAATAGCAGAGAGGATATTACACTGAGTGTCTGGGAGTAAGCATTAATGCAAATATGCAAAACCTTGGCTAAACAATGCCCTTGGGCCTGAGAACAGATGAGGTGGGTGCTATTTCAGAAGGCAACAGTGAGGAGGAACGTGTTCCTTATTTCTTTCCACTGTGCTTTGGGATTTGGTTTTTTTTCGTGTTTTGTTTTGTGTTTCTTTGGACAAAACTTTGAACCAGAGGGAATATGCTCATTTAGCCTTCATCTTCATGCGATTTATGTATTTTATCAGTTATTGTTGCTGGGTTTTTAGTTCTACGCTCTTCACCCCCTACTTCTACTCCTACATTAAATGCAAGGCCAAAGTGTGGTTCACAACATGGACATGGTCTGCAGCGGTGTTGGACATGCCTGAAAGGATGAAAGATGAAATAGTCTTTGACAGACTCCTCATCTAGGGTCTGACCAGATTCTGCCATGTTCTCCTCATGGGAGGAAAATGAGGAAAAGTTTGTGATGTTGAACTTTGCAGTTGCGGCAATTAGTAATGAATTGCAAAGTGGGAGATGGGATGCCAGAATCCTAAAGCCAGCACTTACTGTGCAGCCTGCAATACACTTTTTCTGGGAAAGACACTCCTAAGTCACAGGCTTACATGTGAAAATTCATAACAGTGCTTTGATTTGTAGAGGAAGGAATCCATTTAGCTTTGCTTTTGAACTTATTGAAACTCCTATGGTGAGTTTCTTGTAGCCTTCGTTTAGCTTTGCAAGCTATTCTGGAAGAGCCATCTCTCTTTTATTAGGAAACTTATTTTGATAAAAACAAAACAGAAAAAATGGTTTCTTTTTTAAATGAAGGACGTCCTCATTTAATGAGGCTTGAAGTGTTTACAGGTGTTTCCTCATGTGTTCAAATTTAGTGGCCCCAGGGAGTTGAGATTCTCATAAGGCAGGAGAAAACACTCAAATCTTGTATTTTAAGTGTTGAGTATTTAAAGAGCCAGGCAGAAATGGCGTGCACGGTGGAAAAGTTCAGCTGAAGTGTATGGAGCCCGTAGTTATGCCATCCAAGGTGGCAGAATGCTGGCTCACGTAAAGCAAGATCATCTTTAGCTTCAGAGGAGGCGAAGTCTTACTAAAAGACCCTTGTGTTTTTTCTGCACTACAACCTTTTGACCTCATTTTGCAAAACTCCAGCAAAAGTCCCATGAGTGGCAGGTTCCAGGGTTGATTGCTTGTTTAAATACATTTTAGTGATATAAAGTGCCTTTCTGTGCATAATATCTTCCTCTGCCCTTGGAGGAACAGTTTAGCGTCATGAAGAACAACACAGACCAAGGGAAAATATAAAAGTAGTTGTGGTTGGAGGATGTGATGACATCACAGAGTTCAGCGGGAACACGGAGCTTTTAAAAAGCTGAAAGAAACATCCTGACAGTCAGTTATCACATCCCCCGTAAGGGAGTCAAACACACGTTAGCAATCAAAAAGCCAAACTATCCTCATCAAAGAGAAAAAAGACTGCGTCCTGCCACAGAATATGCACTGGCAAAAATGTAAGTGAGCTCTAATTGCCTTTATTTTTCATAACTGTGATAAATGATGGAGATCGTGATGCATATTGAGCATTAGTATAGCATGGGAGACAAAACTTGAAAAGATGCGTGGCTCAAGAGAGACAAATACTAAGGCATGATGATAATTTTCCAGTAGGGATATTAAGACAGGGCAGCATGATTGCTTTGTTGGCATTCATCGCTATGAATCAAGTGGAAGACTATGATTCATAAAAACAATAACAGGATGCAGGTATTATATCAAAGGTTACAGTGGTTACATACCAGAGAATTTTCCTTTTTAAAAGTGAAACCTGTGAGAAATCTTATTCTGTGTCTTTTTTGATAAGTACGTTTTTCAACTAATAAAAAAGATAAAACAGTTGAGGGCAATACAGTTATGAGTTTACAGGAAATCAACTTTGTTGTTTTCAAGATAATTTCACTTCTCTAGGCCCACCTTGGCTCAGATAGTTTAGTGATCACTAACACAGGTAGGTGTTTGCTCTTTCTTGCACTTCTGTCATTCTCACCGTCTGTAAACGATGTTTATTTCTGCAACTGTAGCAACCTCCTTTGCATTTCACCATACTGTTTAGTTAACCTGCAATACAATATACCTGAATAGAAAAGGCTAATTTCTTAAACATTTTTTCATCAATTTATCCAATATAAAAATAGCATGAACCTTTCTCTCTGTGTAATAGTTTATAAATGAGATTAGTTGGCTCTTTTTATGTCTTTGTGAGCTTAACAACCGCTAATGCTTTTTCTCTATTACGTGCTGCTGTGTCTTTCAGGTGAAAACTTCGGAGACTAAACATTTATTAGTGAAATTATATTGTGCACCCTGGAGTCCTGTAGCAAGAAGTTCTGACTGATTATAAGTCAGATTTCAATTTGTCTGACAAGTACTAAGCAGCAAGTGGCAGCTCTATGGCAAAATACATTTTTTCCCATTAGCTTGTGCTGTTTGTAAGTGATGTAAAGCATACTGGAAGGTGATTAGGTTGAGCTGTTGTTTTCCTCTGGGAAGTCTACGAATCTTTATTTTGTTTCTGCGGGGACAAAGGCAATGCTAACAGCCTGATGTTTTTAGGTGGTATTGAAATGGTAGCAGAATGAGTTTATTTCCTTTGGATTTATACATGCAGTTCCCTCAAAGGTGAGCAGGAATTACAAACCTGTATTAGAAGAGATCAAAATTTGTGTCTTTCAGTCAGGCATTTCTTTAGTGCCATTGATACTGTTTCTGTTTCCAGACAACTTCTGGCCAACATCTGCCTTTCTCCTTATCCTCCCTGAGCTTGTCAAGACTAGGCTCTCCTACTGTAGTAATGCTTCCTGGCTGTTTTGAAAGCCTGCATGGGACATAGGTCCCTTGATATTACTGCTCTTGCTGGAAAAGTCTTTTTGCACGCTGGTCAAATGAAGTACCCAGAAAAGTGACTGGACTTTTCTGTCTCCTAGGTGGGCAGATCAAGCATCTTGATACTATGTTTACTAAGACCCAGAGGGGCTGAGGGGGAAATTTCCGTAGGTAACTGTTTGGCTGACTTTGTGCTTGCTTTTGGTATTTGCTTTCTTTGTCTGCTGTGTCATGGTGTGGTTAGAGTTCCTCAATCTCAAGGACCTTTGGGTTTTGTTTGTTTGTTTGTTTTTCTGCACATAAATACAGAATTAGTTTTCCAACTTGAAATCTTATTATCATATTAAACCTACTTCTTTCCTGTACCACTATAGGAATGAATTACTTGCTTTGGCTTCATGTGTTGACAGGAAGGGTATTTTGATGACTGTGACTCAGGCAACTTGGATGCAGTTACTTGCTTTACCAGAGAGAGACTCAGTGTGACTTCTATGTAAGTGACTTAGGTCATCACAGTAACTTAGATGCCAGGTCCCAATGGTTTCAGTGCAAGTTACTGCTCAGCATTTCTGTGAGCCTCTGTTGGGCCTCTCTGGTACATTTATACTGTCTCAGTTAGTTGACCAGCTGTGGCCTCAGGTTTCCTGCACCATCTGGATCAAACCACCTGTGACCATGGGGATGCATCAGTGCCACCAAGAGTCAGTTGACGTGCTCTGGAGTCTAAATCTGCAGTCTAAGTTGACAGAAATACAGGATAGGTGGCTAGGAAAGTGAGTGTGTGTGTGTGTGTGTGTGTGTGTTTGGTGAGTCCTCAGCCTGCAAGTTGCC
The DNA here is from genome assembly GCA_013389825.1 of Crypturellus undulatus. Taxonomy (NCBI): domain Eukaryota; kingdom Metazoa; phylum Chordata; class Aves; order Tinamiformes; family Tinamidae; genus Crypturellus; species Crypturellus undulatus. The sequence continues at coordinate 214,722 of VWPW01013366.1, forward strand.
TACTTCTCTTTGTGCTAAGTTGCCTATGCCGATTACTCCTTAATATAGCATGAACCGAACCATACATTGGGGCACATTTAAAGGAAAGCTTTATCTGCCTAGAATCTTTCAGAAGTAGCAGGGAGGCTGGAATAATTAAGCCACAAGGAAGGTAAAGGGAAATGGGAAATGAAGTGCTGATGAAAACCTGCTAGAATCAGGCATTTAGTTTCCTATGGCAAATTCTAGTGTAAGGCCCTGCTTCCTGAATGAGAATGGGTTCAAAACCAAGATTGTTATGAAGCTCACCTTTAAATGTTTCAACAGTAGATTGATGACTAATGCAGATGGCAATAGGTTATTTACCATTACCTTGCCGGAGGAAGCAAAGGGCATGCTCGCTGCTAAGGCATTCCCGCCTTACCAGTACTGAGTTGATTACCTGTCTGGAATTGTTCTTGTGATTTGTGTCCAGGTAAGTGCTGGCCTGAATGCAAAAGCCAAGTGTTTTCTCCATCTGTACATCCATGAGGGAGACTACATAGGAGTTCTGGCAATATCTTCCATAAGCAAGCCTTGCTTTGGATTAACACCATTTTTAAGTAAAATAGTTAAATAGTTATATAAATAGATAAATAAAAAATAGATATAAATAAATATATAAATAGATATAAATAGATAGATTATATATAAATAGATATAAATAAATAGATAAATAAAAAATAGTTAAATAGTTAAAATGAATGGTGTAATTTCCAAGGTTTTTTCCCAGATGTTTAAAAACAGCCTTTGAAATGGAAGACCAGATGATGATGCAAGATGCCACTATTTAAAATGTCACCTCATGGCAGAGCATTTCTCATGGACACTTTTTTAAGAGCAGTTTCCCACTTTTTCAGAGACCTTTCTGTAGGAAAACTTGCTGGAGCACAGGAAGGCAACTGACAAGCCTAATCTTCGCCTGCTGCGGTGAGAGGGCCTTGTCCGCCGGCAGGTCTCGCATGGCTGACCCTGCGCACTGGAAATGGTTCCCTCAGAGTCACGGCACACTGCACTTCTTTGTAGGAGTGGGGCCCAGGGCTTCCGCTCACCAAAACCCCAGAGAGCATCTCAGCCTGAAAGCACCCCCTCCCACAGCAGCACCGAAGTGACTGGCAGGGAGTTCCCAGCTTTTGGCAGGATTCTGCTGAGTGGGAGCAGGCCCGCTGTGTGGCCCTTCTGAGCTGGGAAATTTCTAATGAGCAGCACCAGCTATTTTTCTGTTACGTGGCACTGTGCAGATAGTGACTCCATGTTGTATTTTGAAGACAAAAGGAACATACCTTTCATGCAAATGATTACTGTTATGAGAGGGAATACAAGCAGGTTCAAATACTGCAAGAGTTTCATATTTAGGTGACTTTTTTTGGCTTGGGCAACATGCTTTGGGCATTCAGCTCCTACTACACCCCAGTGGAACTTCAGCATGCAAACAGATTTTCAGCTGTTCTTCTATTCTGATACTTAGATTTCTATGCAACAGAGAGGCATGAATTTGCATCTCCTGAAAACTTCTTTCCAAATGTTTCTGTGTGGGTTTTTTTTTTGTTAGTTAGTTTGTTTGTTTTTTAAAATACATAGAGCCTTTTCTGCACACAACAGATGTGGAGTTCTGTACAAGCTTTCTGAAAACATCAGATAATGAGACTGAGAGCTGAAACTGTATCTTGTGGGTCTTAATTTTGGTAAAACCCCACTGGGAAAGATGGATAGTATGAAAGTTGAGCCCATCCATGCTTTAAAAAGCAGATGTCAGGCTGTACAAATGACCACATGAGCAATTAAATGGAAAGGTTACACTACTAAAATGGAAAGAGTATTATGGGCTATGAGGAATTAAGATGTGCGGGTGAGATTTATGGTTAAGATACTTTCTGTCTATCTCAGCTTCCCCTTTGTAATAGGGGTACTCTGGTTCTGAAACTGAAAAAATTTTTGCTAGTGCCTACCACTATTTGACCAATGCAGCCAACTCATGTTGGGCGCTTGGAAGCTCTTTTTTTTCTGTTAGGTGGATTGAAGCAACAGGGATTTGTAGTCAGCCTTTCATGTTATTTCCCAACAACAATCCCTTTCCTTGACTTTTTTTTTTATGTTCAGGAGAAAAAAAATGGCAAAATTACGATTTCGTTTATAATGTGCAACACTTCCCTTCTATATACTAATACAGATTCAACATAGTGCTCCTCAGTCTTTCACTCCTTTAGGTCATCTGGAAGTTTGAAGAGGATTCTTCTTTTTTTCCTTTTTTAAAGAACAATGTGCAAAAGTGTACTGTACTCAAAAAATGATACAGACAGAGGAGAACAGCATAGGGATGTGCTAGCATCCAAAACTGGTTTAGTTTTTATCAAACTTCCAACTGCATATAAACAATTACAGATACTGGTCATAATTCTGAAATAAGTTACACTGCTGTTTCACTGACTTCAGTAATTACATTGCAATGTAGGAGAGCAGAGGGAAAGCTAGCCAAATACTGTACTGAATTGTTGGTAAGCAGAAGTATTTAGTCGATTGATTTAATTATGCTCAGAACCTCCCAAGTTCGTTTCCTTATGCTGAGCAATGAACCATCACTCAGTTCGTTTTCTCTTGCTCTTAGTTTTTCTGTTTATTACAGAGCAGATTCTCTGCCTAGGCGCTTGCCTAGTGTGTTGCATTTAACTGTTTTTTTTTTTTTAAATATCCATCCTTGGTGAAATGAACAGTACAGACAATAATCCATTGCTGTCCTGCTTTCCTTGTCGGAGTAAGTAGTCCACAAAGTAAATAGTGGTAACACCTCGAGGGAGATGAGATGCACAGAAAGGGCTGCATTTTCAGCAGTGCAAATGGGCTATGATGTTCAAAGGTGTGACCCTGAGGCATACTGCGTGTGTATACCTCAGCATGGTGTGGTCACTTATTCATTGTCAATGCCAACTAGATCGGGCTGCATGAGTCAAGCAGGCCAGTTTCAGAGACCTGCTATCTGTTAGCCACAATAAACCTTTAATACCAACTCAGCTCCCTAGAATGAATCTTCATACTAACAATTGTGCTGAATTGTTGCTTCCTTTTCCAGAGGAAAGAAAGAATACAAGTTGCAGGCGGGTCACTCCAGAATATTTGGCTTTTTGTGACCGATTTGATCACTTGTGATAGGGACACACTGAAGACAGGACACTGAGGGCTGCAGATGAAGTTTAAGAGAATAACCTTTTTCAAGACTGACTAGGTCTCACTGTACCACTAGGGTGTCAAGCAGAGCATTGAATTTCAGTGCTCTGGTTCCCTGCCCCAGACCTATCACCAAGCAGAAACAAAGGGGCTCTCTTTTTTTTTCTTTTACTCTAAATAAGACATTGATGGAAGCTGTTAGCCACTGGATGAGGACAGGACTCGTCTTCACTGATGGTTGCTAGGGAACCCTCATTTTGCAGTGCACTTTAAGCCTCCCAGATGGATGGCTCTGCTTGAGAAAGCGTAAAGACCTGAACAAATATTGCAGTACTTATTCCAATGCATAAGAAATGCTAATGGGTTTTGCTGTTGTGTTGTAGGAGACTGTAATTGGAATCAGATCAGCCAGTGTGTACACTACAGGAAAGCTAAAATGAAGGAGAATTGTTTTATCTCTTCTCTCTCCTCGTTGTATAGATCTGTAGCATATAAGGGGGAACCTTAGTACCTAGCAATTGTGGATCATCCTTCCCCCATCCTTCCCAGAGATCATCCTTTCCCCATCCTTCCCTTTTTGAAACTACTAAAAAGTGCTTTTAACAATTTGATTGAAGTGCTTACGCTTAGGCAGCTGAATAATTTCAAAGATCAGATATCTGTTACATGACTCTCTTCACAACTTAGCAGAGGGTATCTGGCAGAGCCACCAATTAAACTTACATTTCCTTATCTTAACCACAGTATCTTTGCTGATCTGCTACTACAAATGGTTAAGTAGGCTAGATATAAACACAAGGGGACTGATTAAATAATATGCATATGAAGGAATACCTGCCTTCGCTGTTGAAGAGCAAGATTTTATCAAAGTACTCTTCACTGTGGCCATGATGTACTGTGGAACATTATCAATATTACAAAAGCGATCGTTTCGGTTCTGATGTCAGCACCGATCACATGATTTATTTCCAAAGTAGCAGCAAACCCAAAATAATATCCCCATTGTCGACATTTTTTGAAACTTAGTTTTGAAGGAATCTGCATCTGCAGTCATCATAAAATGCCGACAAATGAAATACAGTATTGCTCCTTTGCCTAAAAAAAGCTAAACGGGCCATCAGTGATTCATTGTAAGCAGGTTTTGATGAGAGTCCAACTGTCCAAGTACTGCATTTAGAGTTTAAGCTTCTTTGTCCTTTTTATTTCCTGAACTTTGGCGTGTGCGATAAGCATCAGCACCTTCCTTGAGCAGGTTGGTCTTCAATATCCAAGCCAGAAACTTGACCATTTGTTAATTGAAATCTAACTTTCTCTTGGTTTTCAAGAATGACTGTCTGAAGAATTACTTTTTGGTGTATTTTGTAAAAAAGAAAGTTTTCTATTATCTGTTTATTCAAAATTTTATTGCATTGGAGCTGAAAAAGAGAAAAATATTTACATTAGTAACACAGATCAATTGATAATCTAATCACATGCCAGCGTGTGAGCAAATAAACAGTAAATATTCTGAAGCAGTGACAGCAGTGTTATTTGCTATTGCAGGCGGGCAGTCATGCAAGCTCTTAAAGACTACCAGTGTATTTCAAATTGAAATCTGGCCTGATAGGAAATTGTTCTGACTTGTTGGAAAGGATGAAGGTTTAAAATGATGTGTATATGAAGGCCAGTGATGCTAATATGAAGTTCATTGGTGTGAAACCTGTCACACTTTGTTCTTTGCAGTCTTTCAACAGCTGTTTGTCATGATCTTCTTTCCCATTTTAGCGATAGTTTAATAAAAGTGCAGAGGCACATGAATTTTAAAGGTGCCTGGTCTAAATGTTTGGCAATGTCTTTGTATGTTTTCCCAACCGGTCTTTCATCCAAGCTAGTGTTTCATGGATATCAGATATTTTTCAGAAGGCTGTATCTGCATACAGAAACTCACTTTGAGAATTATCTGGAGAAAGCAGTAATGGGCTACTGTTGTACTAGATGCTAAGGAATTAGCTGAGGTATGTTCTGTAAAGTGCAAGCAAGTAAAGGCTAGAGGTTACAGAATATCTTCCTAAACTGTTAACCTGCTTTTGGGTCATCTTGGGCAAGTGGTCTTCTACAGTGTGCTCCTTAAGTACTTAGAGCTACTGGGGCTAGTGTATTTGGGAATTCTCAAATGCCACTGAGTTTTTATTTTTTTGAACGGGTTTTGGGCACATGGACTTTTGCATTTGCGATGCATGGCCTAAATAACAGTTTAATACTCTTATATTGAAACTCAGTCCAAGGCAGGCTTCTTAGTTTATTAAGGCAGTCCTGGTATATGAAGCAGGAGATTAACCTATCCTTATGAAGAGATTACCCGTATTTATTGATGATTGTTAGTTCTCAAATTACTTTTATTTTTAAATTGTCATCTTTCTTTTACTGTGTGATGAATTTTGTGCCAAAGCCAAACCATTTTGCTGTGGTTCTTCTGTAGTGCTCAGACATGGTCTGCACTTCAAGAGTGGAAAAGCAGCTGTGCTAGCATTATTTTTAATTCTGGAGGTCAGCATGGGGGGAACTGAAATATGTTCTGCAGACTTTGGGTTTCTTTTTCTTTTTCTTTTTTTTTTTTTCTTCTTTTCAGTTTTTGGTTACTTTGCTTTACACCGGAAACTCTGAATAGGTATATTTGTCAGCTTTTACAGTAAATTTCTCCTTCCCCATCCCCCAAACCTGGAGGCTGAAACTGCCATCCTTCCCCACCCTGACTCTGCAAGGATACCCTGTGAAAATGGTGTGAAGGCTCGCAATTGTGCCGCTTGTGCAATCTATAGCAGAGTTCGTATTTACTTTGGCGGAACTGATGTTTTCGCTCAGCATGAACAGCAGCAACATCTGACTCTGAAGTGCCTTCAGTAAAGTTCAAATAAATCATTTCCAAATGTAAATAAACTTCATATAAGAGCAAAAAGGAACCTTTGTAGTACTCCTTATTTCAAGCCTCTTGTCTAGTATCCAGTTCATTTTCGGAGTTATCGGTACTGCTCATACAAAGGTGCTCTTTAGCACCATCTTTTGTTTGCTGGAACATTCAGATAAATTAACATCAATTAAATTTTTAAAAAAGAATATGAACTGCATTAAAGCCGCTTGTGGATTCTTGTATGTAGAATTAAAGTGGCCTTAATTCCTTCAGCAGACTACATTTTCAAAGCCGCAGGGTTTATGACAATGCAAATATTCCATTTTGAAGTCCTACAAAGAGTGTCCACAGAAAGAAAGGATAGAGCAGGCAGTGGCTGAAAAATCACCTTTCTTCACCTCCTAATTTAAAACACAAAAATTTCCGTATATGCACCAAGATAGCAAATCATGAGAATGGTTGAATATATTTTTGTAGTGATGTCTGGTACCAAAACTATAATGACCTTTTAGCTTCTCGTTATTAAATGGTATGTAATGAGGCAGAAAGAGTAAACTTTTAATAGTTATGGCAAAGTTGAAGGGAAGGAAGTATTTCATTTAATGAAATTAAAGCAGAGATGTTTATTCTTTTAAATACTTCTTTGAGGTCAGCTTACAATGTCTGTATTTAGACACTACTTTTCTTCCTCCAAAAAGGTGTAACTGAGATAGCTCAGTGTGGATAGAACTGCATGTAGCTAGAAGAGATGGTAAAAAGTAAAATGAATCATTTTGTTCCATTGTGCGAAGTACAGAACATAAATCTGAATAAATGTTTTCTAGGTGGACTAATACTTCAGATTTAAGATTTGAGATGGATTGAAATATATGTAGCTGTAATTCATAAAGCTGAAGGCCGACTGCGATCTTGAGAAGTGGAAACTTATCAACTGGCATATTTACAAATCAAAGTGCAGTAAAAATGGAGCAGGAGGCAAGTACTGCTATCAGTGGTTTTACAAATATCGGGCCTTCCTGAGCTTTGATATCTTACAGCCTCCTTCTGCTATCAATTGCCTCCAAATACTTCTTGTAAGGTATGGCTTGATAGCATTGGCATATGAAGAACTCTGCTCCCTCTAGCCTCAGTTGTTGCAAGGCTGCATAACAGGCCTTTTTAGCTGATTGTTACCTTTAATTTTCAAAATGGGTCAGAGCTTGTAGGTTTAAGCTCTGTGGTTAATCATCTTTGTAGCTGTCTGCATAGTGTCACATTGCAGCTGACTATCCCAGAACCAACCTCCTGGCCATGCTATGAGGAGAAAACTGGAATAGAAACATGATTCTGGTTTATGATGGTGTTTAAATACAGGTGCTTGTTCCCAAAAGCTGTGAGCTGCATATCAAACAAGTGAGTTGTGAAATGGCTTTCCAAAGGGTGCTTTTCTACCTTGCGTTATATTTGTAGTTTGCTGCTAAGTACAGAATATAGCACATTGAATATGTACCCTTGATTAATTTATATATCTACCTGGACAGCATTTATGTTGTTTTGTGTGCTAGATATCTACTAACCAGTATGTATTCTGTATCTGTTAGATACAGTCAGTCTGATTTGTCCCTCAAGTGAATGTAAATCACCGCACTGCAAATCAGTGACACCAAAGCAATGCAAAAGCTAATGTAAATGATGTAAGGTGTATGAAGTCTCAGGCTGGGTAGAATAAAATAATTTCTGACATGCTGCTTTTGCCAGAAACCTGAGGAAACCAGAATTTCAGGCTCAGAGATTAAGGGGAGAAAAAAATCAAAATTAACGTACTGAAGGCAGCAAAATGAAGGGCATAGTTTAGAGACTGAGAAACAACAGTCTCCTTCACTTATGCCTCTTTTTGCTTTTTGTCTACCTAGTTGGTAAATTTTAAGGAGAACTTCCTTCTTTACCTTCCTTTGGTGTATGTGCCTCAGTACTGCTCTTCTCATTTTGCGTGTGTATAAAACTCACCTGCATAGGGAGGTGGAGTTTTGTTGATAGCCGTTACTTTTAGGAATAGAGCCTTGTTCTCTATTGTAACAGCAGAGATCCTTTTTCCTGGTACTACATTCTGCCTGGCTTTCATAAATGTCTAGACTGATATGGCTGTTTATTTAACAGACTGTGTTCATTACGCGCTGTGCCTGATAAGGCACAGCTTCCGTGGACCATAAAAACACCTGCCAGCTTGACTGGGGAAACGACTAGGCCTGGCTTGCAGGCCATTCCCGCTCTAGGGCCTGCCTGAGTTTTCAGGCTATGAATTATGTACCAAAGCTCTTTAAATGCACCACAAAGGGGCTCGTTTTCTCAGTGTTACTGCATTCATTTAACAGACGGAAGGAGCTTCAAGCTTTCTCGTGGTCTGACCTGTGTGATGTCCTGGACATCCAAGCAACGAAGGTCCAGAGGGAGCCTATGGCATGATACATCCCCTATCAGCAAAAGGGCATCACGAGCTCAGGAGGAAAATGTGTTTGAATCTGGAAACTGGCCGTGTAGAGAGAGCAGGCCACAACCACAGGGGCTGCCATGGGGCTTTTGGCTCTGTGCCGGTGGCAGGAAAGGAAAATAAATGTCACCTGCATCTCTTTCTCAGCTTCTTCTCCAGAACAACAGCCGCAGCCTCGCCCCTATCAAGGTGTCCGTGTTAAAGAGCCAGTGAAGGAGCTATTGAAGAGGAAACGGGGAAATGTGCAGAATGCCAATTCAACGGCTGCTACAACGGTAAGAAAAAAAACAAACACAAGCGAAAAATGCTTCCTCTCTACGTGGTTGACCAGCCCTATCATGAGCTGGCAATACTATGGCAATGTAAGGAACTTTTGCATCTGCAAAGCATTTTGGAGGCACTGGAAACTTATATTACCTGAAGATACCGATAAGTACTTCCTCAGTTTAGGCAGAGTACCTTTCAGGTGTTTAGTAACTTAAAGCGCTGTTGACTTTCTATAAGGGGAAAGTGTTTGTCACTTGGCAGGATCTAACATCTAGGAACAGCAAGTAGCTTGGAAGTTAAGCAGCATGTTCAAGAGCACAAAGGAGATGAGTCCATACTTGACGACTAGGTTATTAGTTTCAACCTACCTCTACTTACCCTCCCAGGAGGAAATGGTTTGACTGGTTCCTCTCTGAAGAGGAACTCCTTCTGTGCAATGTGCAATGCATATTTTGTTTAAGGCCCTCTTGAACCAAAGTTGCACATGGACTTTGGTCAGGCCCTGAGACAGAGCCAGAATTCATGTGTAGTGTCTGCCAGGCTTGGATCTTCTGGAGCTCTTCTAGAGAGGGTGGGTAGGGAAGTTTCAGGTACTGGCAACCAAACATATAAAATGGATAGTAGCTAATACATTCTGCTTCTAAGTGTATGCTTCTCAAAGGGAATTGAACTTGCAGCCTGATTCTTGGATATTTTTGTTCTCTTTTCCAGGTTGTGTTACCTCATCAGCCGCTTCCTTCATATTCACCAATGGGTAACATTTCCCTGCCTTTTTAAGTGTCTGTCCTTCCCGCTGCAGGAGGGCTCTAACTGAGCTGGACTTTGATCATATTCTGTTTTCCAGGCCAGCNGTACTGGCATCCAAACATATAAAATGGATAATAGCTAATACATGCTGCTTCTTCTAAGTGTATGCTTCTCAAACAGAATTGAACTTGCAGCCTGATTCTTGGATATTTTTGTTCTCTTTTCCAGGTTGTGTTACCTCATCAGCCGCTTCCTTCATATTCACCAATGGGTAACATTTCCCTGCCTTTTTAAGTGTCTGTCCTTCCCGCTGCAGAAGGGCTCTAACTGAGCTGGACTTTGATCATATTCTGTTTTCCAGGCCAGCCTTGCATTGATATGGATGTTGCTGCCTCTTCGTTGCCTGTCACAGATGAAGGAGGGCTCTGTTCTGGTTGGCTCTCCCAGCCCTCTTCCACGTCCTTACAACCTTTAACTCAGTGGACCACATATCCTGATTATGTGTCCCATGAAGCAGTCAGCTGTCCATACACAGCAGATATGTATGTTCAGCCTATGTGTCCCAGCTACACGCTTGTTGGACCTTCATCTGTTCTTACTTATGCTTCCCAACCACTGATCACTAATTTTGCAGTAAGTCAAAATACTGATGTTAAAAATAAAGGCAAAATGCCCACTTTCCAGGAAGAATCATAGGGAGTTTAGGATTTGATTAAGTGTTTTACTTAATGACATTGTGTGTCTTTGCATCTATGCCCTTATAGTTGTTCTAGCACTGACCTTGTCTATTCTGTGCGGGGAATTGGTGCCATTTGAGATTGACAAAAAAGAGGCAGTTGCATTGAAATCAGAAAGGCTCTGCTGCCATTTTCTCAGTTCTCTCCACTCTTCATCATTTTCCACATTATTAACAGACAGATTACTCTTGCTGCTGTCCTAGGACATGAGTCATCTCTCATTGAAGTCAGCAGCAGCGTTGCCAGTGTCCTGAGTTTGATCAAGGCTGTGACAGACGTTTATTGCAGGAGAATATTGTTTGAAAGTTCAAGAACAGTAGTAAGGGACATTAAGTTCACTGTTGTCATAACTTCCAGTTTGACAGTGTCCTGCAGCTTTGATTTGCAATGTTTCAGAAGGTAGAATTATAGTCATTCATGGGATAGATTCACAGAGTGTTGTACAGCCAATAAATACTATTGTATGGGAAAGTAACAAGGACACAGTCATTCCAGAGATTCTGGGCAGCCTCCGAGGATACTTGACCTTTTACCTCTGAGAATACATGCACGCATGGACTATTTTTTTTCAAGAGGAAAAAAAAGTCCACTCCCCAAAAATTTCTTTTTAATTAAAGAAAAAAAAAAAGAGCTGGAACATAGCAGAATATTTTCAGACTCCACAAAATTCATTCAGATGATCTAAGATAATTTACCCTCCTTTGGGAATTTCAGACAAACCCAAGCAACTTCTTTTCCTTTGAATGTTTCGCTTCAGCTGCTGAAACGCACCAAATCAGCCAGTAACCTTCACCGCTAAGGAAGTATTACCATTTCAATGTGGCTCTGTGGTAGCTGTGAGGGACTGCTCAGGATGGACTCTCACGGAGGCCAGAATTAACTGCCTTCAGCCCCCTGGCACCTAAGGTGCACCTTGAATTCATGAGTTAGTGTTACAGAAGAGACACTGTAAAGGAGGGCAATTTTCAGCACAGGGTGTAACTGTCTCATGGGCTTGCAGTGAGGGTTGGAGTGGGAACAGAAAGCTAGAGGGAGCTTGTCATGAGTGCAAATTACTGCTAGCAAGCACCTGGGACACCCGCAGCCACTACTCTCAGGGGTGGGGTGGGGGGACGGCGTGGGAAAACTGTCACATTGAGCATAAAGCTTTACCCTGAGACAGGAAAAGGGATATTAAAAGTGAGACTGAGCATCCTTAATCTGTTGCTTTGTTGTCACCCGCCCCCAACACCACCTTCCACACCTCTTTACCTGGCCACTTATTTTATTTTTTTCATACTTTACCAGCCCAGAAGCGCCACCCCAGCAGTTGTGCCTCAGCTGGAGGATCAGCAGGCACCTCTCACGTATTTCCCGTGGGCACAGCCCCTCTCTGCACTGCCAGCCTCCACCTTGCAGTACCAGCCGCCTTCCACCACGCTTCCGGGGCCACAGTTTGTGCCCTTGCCAATCTCCATTCCCGAGCCAGCCCCCCAGGAGCTGGAGGATGCCAGGCGAGTCATCGGCACACTGCCCATTGAGAAGCTGCTTCTGGAAGATGAAGACAACGATACGTATGTTTTAAATCACACTCTCTCTGTTGAAGGGCTTTAAGTTGCACATCTTGGGCCTGGTCCTTGCTTACTCAATACTTGACTTGGCCCCCTAGTGAGTTTTGAGTAAGAAAAGGAAAAGCAGGCGGGGGCAGCGGGGGAACTTTACTTGATGCTTTATTGTCCACCTCTAGTGCACCGATTTGCGTCTTTTGAGTGTGTGAAATTTGCTTTGTCCTGGGGCTCAACACATGGATTGCTGGGCCATTACAGTTTCTGCTACTCTCCCAGGCGAGTTCTCTAAATGTCGGCAAGAGATGGTTCAATAGGACTGTCTTCCAGAGCTCTGTCTAAATGCTTTGTGTGTATTTCTTTATTTGGTCCGTGGAAGAAGCTTGACCAGGTTCAGGCACTGGAAAGTATTTTGGGGGCCTAAATTGAGATTTTTTCTTTTCTGAATTAAACCGTTTAGGTTTACTGTCGTTTTGTAGGTGCATCAGTCTGAATTCAAGATCAATGCAGTTGAACTAGTGTTAAGGCTCCCTATTTGCCAAGCAGCACAAAATGGCCTAGATGAAGTGTTTCTTTTCACTTGCAGGCCATATTTTCAAGGCTATTAGATACATAGTTTGGAATCAAGATCTTTCAGTTGCAGGATGCTTTTGGACTTTAAAATATCCACCCTGAAGATAAGGAAGGCCTGTTTTTGAGACTGGCTGGTAATACTGCGTGTTCTACCAATGGACAGATCCCGCTCTCACTGAAGTTAACGGGAGTTTTGTCTGAGTCAGGATTGCAAGACATGGCCCCATATCAGCAGCTCATTGAAAAGACAGGGCCTTCCAAAACCTGGACTTCAGTCTTGCAAGGAGCTCATGGCGTTAGTTATTATTACTTAGCAATGCTTTTATTTGTGCTCTAGCATTTGAGCGTGAATTTGGCAGCTGAGACAGGCAACCTTAGTGACCTCTCGTGCGCCATTCTGCTATGGAAAGTTTCTGTGCTATAGTCTCCCAGGTGCATGCATTCTCTTTATAGCTTTCTGATTTTCTTTTCTGGTGAATGAGTAGCTTTACTGTTTCCTCTAATGCAACTGTAAATATTATTGTTGATCTATGACTGCCAAGCCAGAGCAAAAATATTTGCAGGGAATGTGTCCACTTCTAAGTTTCTTTACTATTTTCTTAATGAACAAAGGACTTCTGGCCAATGAACATAATTTCTCTGGGTTTTTCTGCTTTCTAAAGCCCAGGAACCTTAGGTGATGTTGTTTTTTACAAGACTATCTGAAAAATAATTTATTGCACTGTTTATTAACTGGTGCCCAGCACTTCACTTGCCACCCAGGCAATACTTTTAATGACCTTACAGTTCATGCCTGAGTGAGGTTTGCAAGCTAATATCAAAAATCTCAGACTGTCAAAACATACTTCATTACTTAATATCAACAAATCCAGAATAGATAAATAATAGATGATACAAGTGATCATAAAATTATTTGGAAAAAGCAGTATTTCAGGTGCATTGAAATTAGTGGCTTGCATTGGCAGAAAAACCCAGCAAAGAAATTAATTGAAAGCAGCTTAGTTCATCACTGCTTAGTCCAGTTTTAAAAGTGCAAACTAAGTCAAAAGACAAGACTGGAATAATGCAGTTATGAATCAAGCCCATAGTTGCTAAAATTGCTTTTGAATTTCTTTTACTTCAATGTTTGTAAATTCTGTGTATGAATATAAACCACTGATAAACTGTTTCAGAATTTCTTTCTGGGTTGTTCTGGTTCGAAAAAAGACAAAATCATCTTCAATAAAGATCTGCAGTAACTTTCATATGCCTAGAGTGTTTATTTCCTCTTCAAAAGGGCAACAGAGTGTTTGCTTAGCACTCAGTCAGTTCGATATCATGCTTATGGGCTATTTACAAGCACAGATTAGTTGTTAGGCTCTCTACTAATTTTGCAAATCAAGGCAGACTGAAAAGGAACTCTATGATCCAAATGTTGCCTGAAATGCTGTTCATTCGTGTAGTCCTTACTTGTGCAAGCACTCCCGCAGTTCAGATGTCAGTCCTACCTCTGTTAACATCCTTGGGGATGTACATAAGTGCAGCCTTGGCTATTCCTGAACTTGATTGGAAATCAGACCGAATTTGAATGACTTTTCCACTTCTTCAAATGGCAAGGTGTCGCCCTGTGCTCCAAAACCACCTGGGAAAAGAAGGGATGCCCCGACAGCTTCTGGCCCAAAAGTATCAAATGTTAATGCCTGAAGGGAGTGATGCAACTGCCTGTAGGATGGTCTCCTCCTGCGCAAAGAGGAAGCATAAGCCATCTGTGGTGTAGGGCATACCTGACACCACTGGAAACGTGAGCTGGAGGAAGAGTAGTGGTGCAGAGCTCTGTATAGTTCTCTGCAGTTCAGACACAGAGCAGTGCCGCTGAAACACAGCATTTTCTGCTTCTCTATGGACTGTGGCACCAGAAAGTTACAAGCTGACCTGTAACTTCTATGGGATATGACAGCTCTTTGCTTTATAGGCAAAATAAAGACTCACTGCACTTTGCTGGTAGCTTAGATTCTCTCTTTGCAAATGCACAATTGGAAGAGGCTATTTGCTACTTTAAATGCTGAGACGTTACCCATGCCAAGCGGGTAGTATCAGAAACAAATGAGATAATCTGAAGCAGTACCTTAGGCCCCAACACTAGGGTTTGTGGAGGACTTGGATACCTCTTGACACAAGTGTGAGTCTCATCTGCCAGGGTGATGAGGTGGAAAGGAGACAGGATGTCAAAGCTCAGGAATGCTGTGGGTTCTTGAAAACAGCAATTATTTTGAGGTAGGAAGCCCTTTTCCTGGGAGTCGGTGCTTTCACTGTCAAGCTCTCCAGTGGCAATAGCATATCTTTTGTGAAACCCCAGGTATAACCCCCTCAAAGCTGCTATGTTGCCCTGTAAAACTGTTTGCTCCCAGGGTGATTCATGGCTAAGCAATGATCAGTGTCTTTATTTACTGTCTTAGAATTCTACATATTTATGCAGCTAAAGGTATGAGGGCGTATACGTTGGCAGCTGCAGAACGAATGAAAGAGATGCAAAGACTTGATGCCAAGGAGCACAGAGGAAAGGTAATTGGGCCACCAGCTCTCACATATGGCAGCATTTGGGATGGGCATGGGCTTTGCATGGCTGGGAGTTACTGATGCCGTGAACATTTAGCTCAGCCCCTGTGTTACTGTGGAAGCAGCACTGGGCAATGATACCTCTGGCTTAGGTGTCTCTGACAGGAACCTGAAATTAGGTGGGAGGAAAACAGTCTTTTTCAGTCTGTGACTCCCAGAGTGGTCTAAGACAACACTGACCTAGGAAGGCACCCTGTGTTGACAGTAGTTTCTTAAGCCAAAGAATTTGCCAACAGGTGGTATATGCCAAGGATGCTGCCTCTGAAATAAATAACACTTCTGAGGTGCCGAGCTTGGGCTGTTATCCAAAATAGTACCCTTTCCTTTTGTTTCTTATGGTGGCATCTGCCTAAAGACTCTCACATTTTATGTGCTGTGCTGCTTGTTTCAGACTCCTCTGCTGGTGGCTGTCACTGCTAGGCAGCCAGCTATTGTCTACGATTTGATCCAGATAGGAGCAGATGTTAATGCTGTAGACAACAAAGGGCAGTCAGCTTTACACCTCGCTGCAACGTATGGGTTTGTCCAGGTTCTCCAGGTAGGAAAAACTTTTCCAGTTTTTATTGCTAACAATATAAACCTGCAATAAAGTTGTAGGTGCCTTTAAATAACTGTTTTTTAAAAGAAAGATATAATTGAACAATGAACAGTGCCAAAGTCTCTTTTTCTTTTTACATGTTAAGTTATTCCTATTCTAGGAGTCTTTTTAGGAGCAGCCCCGATGGCTTCTTGTTTTGCTTCAGGGAAGGGGTGGATTTGGCAGTTTGGAAAGTGCATCTTTACTGCTATAATGTATTAAAATACTCTTCACTTTAACATAGACTTATCTCTGTGTAGACAGGATTACCTTTAGCTTATGTACCATTCAGACTATAATAGTGTTGGAGAGGAAGTTGGTCTGTTAGGGAACCCACAGTGGAAATGTGTCTGCAAGGGATTACGTCGCACGGATATGTATACTGGAACAGTGCTGTTAATTGCTTAGCTTTTGGCCATTAAATTAAATATATGAACTGTGCCTCCCTTGATTCATGTGAGACTTGTGGATGGGGAGCTCTGTTACAGAGAATTAGGGCAGCTGTGCTGATGAGATTTCACTGAGTGCGCTGCAGATATAGGGGGGTAGCAGTGCAAGTGCTGCAGGATCACCAGCTCGCCAGCCGTTGCTTCCCATTGTTCCTTAGCCCTGCTTTGCACATGCCCTGAGCTAAGTCATGAGCAGGCGGTTAATGTGTAACATTGTGGGTTCTTAGGAAAACAGGTGTTCATTCAGCTAAGGAAAGTGTGCTTCATTCAGATGATTCCATCAGGACTTTCCGTAACGCCTTGTGTTGGAAATGCATTTTTTTAACCTAATTTAACAAGGGAAAATACCCATGGGTCAAAGCCATGAGGTGCTTTGCTTTCTTGCTTTTTTGCTTTCTTGTTTTATTTTTGTTGTTGCTGTTTTATGTTCTATAATGGCCTAAACATTTAATCTCTAATCATCAGGCACCTCAAAGCTATTTGTCAATATTTGATCTGGCTATATTATGTTATTGTTATGAGCAGAGAGCATAAGCCCTAACGTCTCTACATAATCCTTCAGTGGAAGGATTATGTCCTGTGCCTCGTCTAGCTAGACAGGGTTATGAGTCACTGCAGTGCAAAATTCTCCACCAAGATGCTGAAATGTGAGCATCTTGCATTATTCTACCAAGAACAAAAATGTATTATCCCTACTGTCTTAGATAAGGATCTACTCGGCTGTATCTCATCAGATCAGTCATTTTCTGGGGCTGAATTTTCAAACTGTTTGTTCTTTGCTAAATCCGAGTTATGTTTATTTGCAGACCATGCTTTCGCTTCTTTTAAAAGTTGTACATTTTTACTGCTGTAGCCCTTGCAACAAATCATTTTATTAACCTTTCACACTGCTGCATCTTAAATAAATACATAAATCTAGATGGAGAATATTTATTGTCAGGCAGCTTTTATGTACTAAAGTTCTGCTCTACATGTAAGGGAGAAATTTTCATTTTTGCTTGTCAAGAGTAACATAAGAATTCGTGCAAGTTTGCTTAGGTGAGGGTAAGAGCAAGGGAGAGTAGCCTGACCTCTAGATTTAGGAAAAGCAGTCATCCTGGATTAACCTGAATATTTGGGAATAGGATTCATAACACTAAAATCTAGGGTGAAATAGTAGCTTAGCTTGCAGAAAATGATATTTTTCCTTTTTTCTTTTCTTTTTTTTTGACTTTTAGCTTTAATTAATTCTGACTTTGGCAATGTTCCACTCCACTAAACTAAAATGTTTTTCATTTCATTTGTCAATTATAGGTTATACTGTCACTAGGCTTCCCTCTTGATTTAGAAATGAAGGATTTTGAAGGTAAGACCCCTTATCTGTCTGAATATTTTATAGTGGCAGCAATAAAATTAAAAAACCTATTGGCTATTTCAGACTTTGTCTGATATTCATTGATATTTGCTGATATGCTGGGAAGCCAGAATAGCTTCAGAAACTGTCCTGGGGAAATCCTTTTTGTGAACTCAAAAGTTCAGTGGTTTTTAAATGCACACATAAAACTGAAGTGCCTTCCAAAGCATCTCATACAGCCACCAACACTGTATTTCCAAGACCGGCTGAAGGGCTTGTGCCTTAAAAACACAGGTATGGACACACACACTCACCCTCAAAGCCAGCACTTCCTCTCTTTGAATTTGTAGCTTTGTTAGGACTGCTGTTATCTCCCGTCTTGGTTTTCCAGGCCATACCCCGCTGCACTGTGCTGTCCTGGCTCATAACATGCTGCTGCGGGAGCAGCAGAGTCACTGCTTCATGGTGGAGCAGCAGCAGAGGAATTTTCAGCACCAAAGCAAAGAGCTGGAGTCCTGTATCCACCTCCTGGTACAAACAGGAGCCTCCATCTATAGCCGGGTAAGGCATCAGCACTGCCTGTCCCTGACACTCATTTTCCCTGTGCTGTTTTTTCATGTGGGAAAGCTCTGCTGAGCTGTATGATGCTTGCGCTGTGCTCAAAATAGAGAACTGAAGAAGAAATGAACTGCTGACGCAAGGAGCAAGCTCTTTCCTTTTCAAGTGACTGGATGCAGATTAGATGAATAGAGCTTGTGTGAGAATTTTGGCTCTCAACACTGGCCTTCTGGAGCTGGTTTCCTCAGGAAAGATGTTGAAGCAAAGATTGGACAGTAATAGGGTCACTAAAGGGAGAGAGGTGCTCCTATACAGCTGCAGAGCTGGCCAAGGATTTTGTCCATTGCGTTTGTATAATGCCTTTAAGCTGCTCTGCAAAACATTTCTTATTTTGTGTTGCTCTTCTGCTTGTAAACAGGATATGAAAAGCAACAAGACGGTTCTTCACTATACAGTCCAGGATGGGAACATCTCTCTGCTCAGATACTTCTTGGAGCTGAACCCCTTCAAGTCCAAGGATTTTGTCAACAGCAAGGTGAGCTGGGCCCTGTGTGGGCAGGACCTGGGTAAAAATGCATGCATGGAGGAGATGTAGAGAAGTTAATGTGAGACCTTGATTGCAGTGGGAGGCTGCATGTATACAGAGCTGTTAGAAGATGTCTTTAGTCCCGCCAAAATCAGGTATCTTCTCCCCCCATACTTTTTTTTTCTGGGGGAAAAGAACAGCAGTTGATGAATCTGTATCTGATTGTTTTTGAACCTGAAACTGTGCTTTCCAGTAATTAGATATCTTACCTGAAAGGTACTGCTGGGCTGGAACTCTGGAATTTTATTGTGAAACCTGGGCTCTCTCCCAGTAAGAGAAGCTGACAGGAGTGAGCAAGAGAAGCAGGGAAGAGAAAGGACATGGGAGGCAGTTACTTGAGGAGGGAACGTGAACTTTACCTTAGGATGAAGACTGAGAAAACAGATCTGCAGTGATGCAATGCTTTGCTGTTCACAGCAACGTGATGCTGAGACACAATAGTTAGGAGAGCTCTGTGCCAGTGGTCTCTGTCGGCAAGACTATCAGTGGTGAAGGGCAGAACTCCTAGCTCAATAATGGTGATACTTTCTGCCTTAGATGTATTTGCAAGTTTCCTAGCTCTATTTGTGCCTGGGCATAAATTGCTTATTCTGATGGCTGACTGTGAATCTGAGCCTGAAGAATCAAAATATTTACAGGATCCACCAAGCCTTAAAAGCTGTCATGAGCAGTAAGGAAAGACACACACGTACTGCAGGCAGTGAACCCAGACACTGACACTGCCAAGCAGGTGGAGCATAGCAAACCCAGCTTTTTGAAGGGAGGTGGCATCCTTGCTGAGCAGAGGCACGTTGGAAAGTAGATTGCCTCCGAATCTGGGGACTTGAAACTGTGCTAACTGTGCTGTAGGTGCTCTGCACGGCCCTACTTCCTAAGTTGAAGGTTTGCTAATGCTGGTTCCTCAGTGTAGGCTTTCTGGAGGCATGACTATCCCTAGGATGTAGAAAGCAAGCTAGAAACTTTTCCAGTGCTGCCACTGAGTCACCCATCCCTTTGCTGCCCCAAACTTCACCTCTGAGCAGATACAAAGCAGTGACATTATCTTGCAGCTGTATCTGGGCTGCACCCATCCTCCTAAGCAGAAATCCTGACATTCCTGTGCCTTTACTGAGACATCGGTCTGTGCCATCAGCCAGAGTTTTGGCTCCTGGCTAGCTGCCCGCCTCCAGCAGGGCTAAGCGGATATTTTGGGTGCTCCTGCAGAGTTGAACTATTTGCATGATCAAGGAGGACAGCGGGAGGGGAGGAGAAGGCCATGACTCCCTGTTTAGAGAGGGTCAGTGCATTAGCTTTTAAGTTCAAGAAGGTCACCATCTCCTGGCCTTGTCCTGTACTGCCTACAGCATCGTTGCTTTTGTGTCCATCAGAAAGGAACTGATTCTTTTCTATTTACTCAGTGACTTGGGAAGTAGGTGTTGGGCTCATGTGTCTTCCTACAGATTTCTGTAGGAAGGGGTACCTACACTGTGTTTCTGCCTTTCTGCGAGGTGAAATTATACCGCCTTTTGCTGCATTCTTTCTGTAACTTTTAAGACCCATTAAGCATGCACTAGCCTGTCCTTGGGAGTGATCAGGAGCTTGTCCTGAGTGCAGTCCTCTGAGTTTTCTGCTGCGACGGGATCACCTGGAGTCCTCAGTTTTGTTGGCAGACTGTCTACGGCAGTGAGAAATATGATGGGAAGCTTGACTGATTCCCCATCCCAACTTCCAAACTCTCCTAGGGAGAAAAAAGGCATGAAAACAGGGATGCTGAAGTCTTCATGTCTGGGCTTCCCTGGCTCCTCTATCTGTTTCCTTGTGGTTCTTATAATGAGAAAAAGCACTGAGACCTTTGAGGTAAACTCTACTTGAACAATTTTTAGAGCCCCTATAGGGGTGCCCAAAGTATTGTCCCATTGTAAGCCCTATTAAAGCTAGTGGAAAAGACTTTAAGATCAGGAGCTGTCAGCTCTCATATTGCCATATTTTCTTAGCCCTGTCCCTGAATTTGGAAGATATCAAATGTTTGTGCATTTATTGCAGCAAACAAATGCAGATGCTTCCATTTTAATGAGAAGTCTTATAAGGAGTTTGAGACCATCCCTTGACTTTATGAGATGATAAAATTGACAAGGATCTGCTGGTTCAGGGCTTGTAAAAATACATTGGGTAAAAAGAACTTTAAAGATTTCCATGATATTCTTCTTCTATCCCGCCCCCCTTTTGTTCCTTTCTTCTTCTTTTGTGCTTCAAAGTCACTATGTGTCACTGGTCAATAGGACTGGACATTCCATTTTTTGAAAGGAATATATATAATAGTAATAGGAGTTATAACGTGTGTCCAAACCTTCCAAATTCATGAGAAATTAACCTGAGAAACATGATCATTTTGGAGAAAAAAAGAAAAATATATAGCTGCCTAAATGAGACTTCTTGCAGACTAAAAATAATACCTGGCCGTATACATTTGCTTATTAATTCTTTGTCTTTTCAAACCGTTAGTTCAAAACCTAGTCATACCTGACTAGGCAATGGCACTGATTTCTATATGGTCTGGTGATACCAGAGCTTTTCTGCAAGAAATTGCTGTGTGCTCCATCCTGCGCCCCCCCGTGGCATTGCAGCAAATTGTGTCTATGGCTTCTATATAAAATCTATCCCTCAAAATGCTGTAGTCAAGGAATGCTTAACTTGGCCCTTGACCTTAGGACTCTGTTTAATGATGGTGCAAAGACAGTCAAGTCAAGTGCGGCCTTCGACATTCCGGGTAGGAATGAGGAGAATGTCTGGAGCCCTTCCTGATTTGTCTGCTCCAGAGCTATATCTCCCGGCAGATGACAGGACTGTTTGTCAGCCCTTACACGATGTTCAAGCCAAGAATCTGTACCCAAAGTATCAAAGATGCCCAATCTGTAGTGCTATATCACAGAGAGAAATCTGCATCCCTAAATTTCCCGCAGTCCTGCTAAGCCATGAGCAGCTATACATGGGCAACTCAGAGCAGGGATATTCCCTCACCTCCAGGTAAGCAGTAGTGTGAGGTTTCCTCATTCTGTATTTCACAATTCTCCAATTTTCTGTTCCTAGGACAGTTCAGAGAAGGTGACACAGTTTATCAGAATGTTTCTGGTTTTTCTTTTTTTTTCTTTTTTTCCAATGACATAAGGCTCATGGCAACACAGCTTTGCATATGGCAGCTGCATTGCAACATGACAAGAACCAGAAAGAAATCATCCGTTTGCTCCTTGACCATGGGGCAGATCCGAGCATCCGAAACTTAGACAATGATCAGCCAATCCACATGGCTCCTTCTGGGAGGGCTGGGGATCAGGTACGTGATTGACATTGTGTCTGCTTCCTAACACGTCCGCATGTTTTTCTGTGCTTATCAGGGGAAGAGTGAGGGCATGCTGTCATTGAAGCATATGATACGGGTCTGAGGTTGGAGTGGTGTAGACTGGGGTTCCCTGCTTGAGTAAACCCATAGTGCAGTAGCATAAAGTAGGAGTTAGCTGGTACTCAGAAAGATCAGGGGAGGTATCAGTGTACAGCTCTTTCATAATGGGAACAAATCTCAAGAGAAGCTCAGATTTCGTGGCTCCTGGAGTTCATTATAATCTCTCATACGTATATATGTTTGTTAATGATGTGTTTATATAAATATATATGTAATATAAGCTATGCACACGTCGTGTATATGTATATATAAACATATATAATATATATGTATATGTCTACACATGCACACAGCTAATACATGCACTCATCTGCACTTTCACACAGTGCATTGTAAACTTTTACATTTTTTGGCAGATTAGGCATTTGCTGAAGAAAGGGAGAGTTGCATCTGCATTTGTGTCCTGTCGACGAAATGCCAGATCCTAGGTTGCCTGCAGTTTCTCACCTGGCTTCAACTTCAGCTTACCAGCTGTACAAGCCCTTGTACATGTGTACATGTAATGTATCATAAGATAAACTTTGAAACGATTGAAAGCGTTTTTACAAAAGAACTGGTAATCTTCAAATGGACTCTTGCTTGTAAGCAATAAGACAAGCAAAGGAAATGGCTGTTCCAGAAATGTACTGTCAAACTTTCATTTCATGGCAATTGAAAACTATGGCAGCAAGAGAACACAAGACAGTCCTTCAAGTTAAAAAAAAAAAAAAAAAGGCTGAGAAACACTGCTCTAAAATGTGCTAGAACTCTGCCTCTTGTTAGGCCCTGTACAGAGGCATTGGGTAAAACGCTGAAGCCAAGCCAGCCTGAGGAGCTATCCTTGGCAGGGCTGTATTGCACCTGGGTGAGCAGAAGACTGTCTGATGACATCACTGACAGCAATTAGGAATAAATGTAGTAGAAAATCTTCGAGTGGTGTGGGCCTGAGCAAAAGAATAGAGTGCAATGTGGAAAGCACTCTCCTATTCCCTTACTTATCTTAGGGGATGTTTTAATAGATTCTTCTTATTCTTTCTGTGAAATTATTTGTGAATTGCTGTGCAATCAAGTGGCAGTGGTGTCTGTGCTGGATCAGTAGGAGTGAAAGTCAATGCCTGAGGGGAGGGAAGGCTATGTTTTGACAACCTGTTCACAGAAGGTGGCTCATCTCTAGAGAGCTTTCTGAAATTGCTGTTTTTTTCAGTGTTGCACAAGTTATTTTTTCTAACAGGACTGAACAAAAAGGTGAAGGGCTGATCTTAAATCACTGCAGTAACTTTCTTGATCATCCACTGACTGACTCCTCAACGAGACTGCTGGGGTTTCTAAGGCACTTGTGAGTTTTGCAAACTCAGTCTGATTAAACAACTGTTAGTAGGCTTGAAGAAAAGCTATTAAGAAATGCATATAACCTGATTATAGATCTCTGTGACTTTCTCAGCCCTCCTCCTAGCTGTTTTGCTACTGCTTCTTACTACATCATGCCTACAGACCTGCCAACATCATCTGACAAAAAAAAAGTAGACGTGTATTTGCATGTGTTTGCATAAATTTGCATACATCTGGGCACAGGCCAGCTAAAGCATGCACTTTCTTACTTTGAACCAATGCTATAACAAGCCCTGAATCGAGTGATAACTGCGTTGGTGACTCAGTATGATATGTCAAGTCAAAAATGGTCAATAAATTGTCTATTTCCTGAATTTGCTAGCAACAAAGTTGTAAATCTGTGGTTAACACATGGCATGAGATGCAGTAGGCAACATTCCTTTTTTCATAAAGGCTTTTTGCCTGTATGTGTCTGTGTTTGTTTTATGTTATGTTTATGGGTCTGTTTATGTTATGTTCAATGTTTAAGTGTCTGTGGGATGCCTTTCTGCAACAATGAAAAAAAAAAATACATAAGCTGTTTTCCCGAATGGTTTGTCTTTATCATTGCACATGCCCATGTTTAGTTCAGAGTAGCATGATCAGTGGTTTGTAATCTGTAAGCATCACCATCTCCAGCATATCAGGGAAAATATCTCTCTGGGAAGGGATGGATGCTGCTTCACTCTGTAGCCAGAGGTGAGAGATGAGATTTTCAGAGGGAACATCTCGTGCCTGGCCCAGAAAAGACTCGTTCTCGTTACAGACATCTCCTTGTTTAGGTTTCCAAAGCTCGTACATCAGAGACCTTCTCTGAAGCCAACCACAACCAACAAACTGCTCATATTGTCTTTGGACAGGATCCATGAGAGAGTTGGTGGCTGCCGCTTCCCCTTGCACGTAAAGCACCTTTCCCTTCCCTGTTAAGCCAGCTGGCTTCTGGCCTGTGTGTTAAGGAAATTCCTTTTTAAGGCCCAGAATGGATCTGAATGTTAAATCTTCTGTACTGGGGTGAATTTCACTGATTTGAGTCGTATCTTATTTCACGGTTCATCTCTCAATATTTTTGTGACTGTTTCAGAGAGAATGTTCCTTGCATAACCTTAGCAGTATTGGCAGCCTGCAATACCCTTTATTTGCACAGTTTATTCCTTCCTACCCGTGGCTTTGGATAAGTTGCTAGTAACAAAAGCTTGTTATCACTAAACAAATTTTCTGAAGTGGTACCATGGAAAAGTCACCGGTAGGTTGGTAAGGAAATTTTTTTTTGATCCAATACTCTGTATAACTGGAAAAGAACATGAAATTAAGAACCTTTCATTTTCTCTGAAACTGGGTGTTACTTCTGAGGTCATTTATGGCTTTTGTAAGACTCCTAACTCTTGTGCAAGTACAAGTTTACATGGGACAGCAGAACTTCACATGCTGTGGACTGCTGAAATGCTAGCATTTCAGTGATACTGTGCCAGCAGTTCTGGAGATATGACCCAAAGTATATTCTTTTAACTTTTTTCTTTGGCAGGGTGGGAAGGGAAAACAGGAAAAGATGATATTCTACATACCTCGAAACAAACACAAGCAACCTTTGAATAGTCCTTCTCTGTTGCTTTCATCCCTTTTAATCATAGCCAGTCCAGGAATCGCAAGCTTTTACTATATGTTGCAGATGTCACCTGGAGATGTCATCTACTGACACAGAAGTGGAGACCAACAACATCTAAAATATGCTTGCAGGCTCTAGCCTAGGAACCAGCAGAACAACTGGAGAAAGAGCAGCAGAGAAATATAAATGTTTATCATTCAAAATGGCTGTAAAGATCGAAGGGCAGTGCAACCTACTTAATAGAAGCTGTCAGAGTCCAGAGTCCCAGGGGCACAGAAGCATTTTCCTGGAATTATTACCCCAGTCCCATCAGAGCAGTTGATAATTTCAGAGCAGCTGGTCCAGTGCAGTATGATGCCAAGAGCTGTTAATTTCTGCTATCTTAACAAACACATGACATGTTCCCATCACAAGACCTCAGCCACCTACAGCCCTGAAGTCCGGGAGAGACTGAGTGGAGAGAGAGCAGACCAGCCCTTTGGAGATAGCTTCCTCACCGGGTAGATGTGTTTTCTTCCTCCCAGAGTAAGGCAATACCAGAGAGCAGGAATAGGCATGCGATGACGAGTTTCCAGCCCAGTTTGCCACTTCTTTGTGTTCATCTCTAAACATTAGCCGTAGGTTTGATGGCAGACAAATCGTCCCCACTGCACACTGCAGTCTCTGCTTGTACAAAGCAGTCCTCTTGGAAGTTGCACTTTAACCACTGACAAGTATACAGATATATGCCCCTAAAACAGGAATCTGCTGCTGCTGTACTAGATTGAGGTGTCTGTTTAATGTGGAGGTGATGTATATGTTGTTGGACTGTAATACAGCTGTCATACTACAGCTGACTTCCTTGCTGGCACTGTTTGTTTGGTACACTGGGGTACTATTAATCTTGTTGTAAAACGTGTTAAAAAGAGCGTTCCCTTTGTTTGGTGCTCACGTGTTATTTTCACATGTTTCCCTTGCTATATGAGAGCAGCTTTTGCTGGTTCTTTTAAGTTCAAGCCCACACTGCCAAGCCCACAGGGAAGATGTGGTCGTCCCATTTCCACTGGAAGCCTTGAGTTTCTTGCCTTAGCCTTATCCTCCTGTGGCTATTTAATTTCAATGATAATGTGCTCTGATAGGTGGTAAAAGACCTGCCCGTGCTGCAAGCAGGGGTGAGGACTAGCAGTCCTTGAGGGAGCTGTGCAGCAGGCTAGAATTTAAATTTAACTCCTCCAAGGTCTTGACATAACCCCTAGTGACTGAAGTCTCTGCCATCATGACTGAAATGATGACTGTGAGAGTGTCTCTGCACAGGGCTAATCGCACCTTGTGCTGCAGCAGAAAGACAGCTGCTGCTTAATTCCTTTTTACAGACTTTCTATGACTGAAAGTCTTCATCACTGGAACTAGCTCTGAGACTGTGTAACAACTGAGAAGGTGCGAATACATTATTTCAGGTTGTCAAAATATTTTATAGAAAACTTCAGAAAAGGCAAAAGAATGAGCTGCATGTTTGATAGAGAAACTGGCATTATATATGTATTTTAAAGTCCAAATAAAAGAAGTTAATCTGTACTTGGTTCTTCATAGATTTCAGAGTAAGTGAATATTAATTGATCTTTCTATTATGGAGGACATTTCCCCACTTACCAGCTGAGACACTTGTGTTTCTTGCTGTGTTCCCAGCAATGTGGATATATTAAGTGCCTAGGAAGAGGAAAACTTTTCATTTAACTGTGAAAGTGCCCGGAGGAGGTTAGCCTAGAGCTTGTTATGCGAGTTTGCCTTCAAAGACATACTTAATCTTTTTTAAGATTGTGTTGGATTCAATATGTGAAATGTTTCTTTCTTTCTAGTCTGGGTGTTCAGCTGGAATTGACTGCTTGTCAGTCTGTCTCCCGTAGGGCTGCTAAAAGTGGGTGAGAGACAGTCTTGAGAAGGTCTGGGTTTACGCAACAAACAGCGAGTCCTCAGGTGTTACAACTTTCCCATTATATTAAGAGAAATTGCTTGGCTCCTATTACATACAGCTCATTGTGCTGAAAGGTGGGGAAAACCTGGTATCAACCGACCAAACCAGACAAAAGGTTTTGCAGCTACCTCAGACTCTTGCTAAAGCCCTGCTTTCCCTGGGGAGCAGGTGTTGATCGGTAGCCAAAGAAGTTTTTTTGCTAGCACTGACCTCTGGGCAGGCACGCGGAGCCTCTCTGGCACGTGATGCCCAGAGTAAGCACTGAGCTTACCTGGGAAATAGCAGGCCTGTTGTGCACAGACCGCTGGAGAGCATCAGTGTGGCGGCACGAACAAAAGCAGTGGCTGAGAAGAAGCAGGTCCGTCTCCGAGGGAGCAGCTGCCCAGCTTTCTGGCTGGCATACTGGGTGCTGAGAGGCCCATACACTTTTCATCTGCTGCAAAGGGTGAGCGAGACTTTTCATAGTGCTGAGAGATTGCTCCCTGGGTAGGCTGCTGTGGGCCTCACCCTCAGCTTGGTGCTGACAGGGCCAGGGCAGAGATCTTCAGCAGGAGAGACAAGTACTGACGCTCTGCGCGGTAGGAATGAGCAGGCTTCAGCATGAGTACAAAATTATTTATTTGTCATAAAAAGAGCAGTTTTAGTGTCTAGTTAAAGCAGTTAAAGTTCTGTGCCTGGTAAGGTGACTTACAGTTTCTTAAAAAAAAAAATCAAATGAAAATTCCTGCCCATACAAGACAGGAACACTAGTGTAGTGATAATGGTGCATAGAAAACTTGTGAGTAGTGAAGAATAAACAGGACTATGTTAGCAGTGGTACTTTGCATAGTTCATGGGCAATTAATCTTATTTGGGTACAATGGATGTGTAAAAACTGCTGTCCCCATTAACTGTAGCAGATGTCCCAGTTACTGGCACTTCGAAAGAAGTCATCGGCCACGGCCACGGGTGGCAGGTAGTCCATGCAGTCTGTGCCAGGGCAGGTGAAGTACTCTGGGACTCGCGTGTCCCCGTGCTCGGAGCCGCAGGACGCGCAGCGGCAGGTGGAGGCGGTGTACAGGGAGGGGGTATGGCAGGACCACTCCTCGGCCGGGTAGCCATAGGTCTTGGTGTCCAAAGCAGAGGGAGGGCTGTGGGGCAGTGGGGTGAAAGGAGGTAGCTGAGGTGGGGAGCAGCTATAGTTTAATGGGCTGGACAGATCGGCTGAGCTGGGGGATCCAGGAACCTGGAGTTTGAGAGAAAAAAAAACCAAAAACATTAGGATGCCGTTCTGAGAACTATATCCACACCCTAGTCTTTCTCAGAAGGGTCTGGATACCCTGGTTCAGGTTTTGGGGACCTAAAAGCAAAAGGCATTTCCTAGGACATGAGCACCAAATGTGAGTTTGTGAGTTTAACAGCTGCTAGTACTAATAGGGCTATTCCTTGTAGGAAAGCTACAGGATCTGGAAGAGGAATGTTCCATATTCTGCAACTGCTCTCCAGGTCTGGGCTTCCTTTTATTCTGCTCCTTATGGAGAGGACACAGAAGATCACGCTAGAGACTAAGTCCTATTAAGCAGCCTGAGTTGCTGTGGCTGTTCCTCAATACCTCTGAAAGCCACCAGGTTTCCCAATCAGCTTGCTGCTGTTTTGCCCCAGGATGTGTCCCCAGTTCCCGATGAGTGTGTTTGCGGCTGCTCCTGAGGAACGCAAAGCTTACCAGGCTCTGGTTAAAGCAGTGCGGGACTGGCTGAAAGGAGTCGGAGATGTAGTGCGAGGGCGTCTGGAGAGCACTGAGGGCTGGGTCTAGGGGTGCCTCTGTCTGGAGGTAGGAATCTACCAGCTGCTCCAAGTAGCTAGGGCTTTCTTCGCAGGAGAGGCAGTCTGAAAACTGCCGTGATGGGCAATAGCTGGGAGCAGAGGAGATGGATTCTGCCTCAAAAGGTGCTAGGAGAGAAGATAAACCGGGAAGCAGCAGGTTATTCCATGTATGTCCCCACAAAAGGCAGATGTTTCCCCAGGTCATATATCAGTACTCTCATGTACTCAGCATCCTCACAAATTTAAAAAGAGGAAAAGGTCCTTCAAGTTCAGCCCGGATTTTCTGGGGGAGCAGGAACCAGGAGGAGGATGCTCAAAAGATCCCAAATGACTTGGGAAGTTTAAGTGCCCTTGGAAATCTCTGAGGTCTTTAAATATTGCTAGAACCTCTTCCTCTTGCTCCAGGCATTTTGGACAGGGACCAGCAGTGGTTTGCAGGCTTGGAGGAAAAATGCTTAGCTGGAAGATGGGAGGAAGTGAGAAGCACATACCTAAAATATATAAATAAATGAAGACTTATCCACCTGAAAGACCTTTAGTCTGTCTCATATTTCTGCATTAACGTAAACCAATTGATTCCCAGATATTGATGATTTAATCATTTCCTAGTACTTACAATGTATATATTCACACCTGCCAAACCTTTCAGATTTCTCTGCTTTTGACTGCAGACTGATTGAAGAATCTGAAACCCTGGAAAGTGCTATTTCTCCCCCCGACCCTTTCCTAAAATATTCACGTGCATGAGGGAAAAACTGGATGGGCTGCTGAAAACCTGACACTCTTGTTCCTGTGAGCTCTGCCAGAGGAGAGCGCAAACAGCCAGTTCCCCTAGGAACAGGAGCTCAGCAACATGTTCCAAGGTGATCTGACTCTGCAGCTCTGTTTAGATCCAGAGACTGAGCCCTGAGGAAGGCAAAGCCAGCAGAACTATCCCTAGGGAATGAGCATCCCTTCCTGAAGGGGCAGTTACTCCTTGCAGTGGGAAAAATGGACTGTGAATGAGAGAATGCGAGCATGCTCCCACAGAGGGTAAAATGTACCCTGCTGGCCTCGTGGCATCCTCATCTGCATTTTGCGGGCTCTGTTCGGGCGCTGATTGGCTGCATTTGTAGTTATTTGGCAGTGCTTGCCTCACCAAGGGCTGGAAGGACTCTGGGCTGCGGGAATAGTTGGGAAGGGGGAGGGATAGGACGACATGGTATCATAGGCTTTGTACCTGGGTGTGGAGGAGACACGGACTCCGAAAACTGGATGCTGCTGCTGCCCAGCGAAACCTGGCCAAAGAGAAGTGAAGAGAAAGGTAAGTAGAGCACTTCTCTGCACACTGAGGTAAGTCAGGATTTTGCTTCAACCTTCTCTGCGTAACACTTTGTGGATGTGACAGCCTCTGAGACACTGGGCTGTGATTTGGACAACTGTCCTAGCATAGACAGAGTGACAGCGTGGTTGTTCCTTAAGACTAAGCAGGTCATGGCACTGCAGGGCATGACATCAACCTGTTTTAAAGCCCTCAGTATATCATTTTGTGAGTATGCAACTTTCACTGCGCTGTTACTGTTGTTTCTGTAGCATTGTTGCTGCCTTTGAACCTGTAGTTGTATTTTAACATGTGCTAATTCCCAGGACCATGGATTGCACAGCAGAGGCATCCCAAAGCACTTGTAGGGGTAGATGTAAATAAGAAGGAGAAATTAACGAATGTCACAGTCGCTGCATTGAAACATGGCTACAGGCAGTTGCAGGTATCCCTGCATCTGGGCATGCAAGGGGCTTGTTCTGCTTGCGCCAGTGTCACTTCAGTGACTCTGACACCACTCCAGGCTCTAGCGCAGCTTCATGTTGCATGAAAACAGCGTTTCATTTCCTGAGGGAAAGTGGGAAGCTGAAACTGACATGGAAATACAGAAGCCTTATCATCTAGGGTGAGGAGGGGGCGGTAAATTCACCCCAAGAGCAAAAGCATGAAGGTCACCTGCTGCAACAGCACCTTGCTACTTTTCCTCCATGGGCAAAAGGAGCACTATAACCTCACCGTGGGGAGCAAAAACCAGGTCTGTGCTGATGAGCACTTTGTACAATCAGCTGCCTCAAGGTACAGGAGGTGGGAGATGAAATCTGAAAATGATCCAGAGCTGTAATGTCATGACCTGAGAAGCAGTAATGATTTATGATCCTCCTTATGCAAATGCCTGGAGTGACTGAAGCTGGAGGGCTTGCTCGGAGACTGGAGTGTTTTGGGTGCATGTATGTGGGAATTACATGCCAGGGCGCCTGTCCCCTTCCTTTCCTTTGGAGGAGGTGGAGCTAGAAGCTGTCCCGCTGGTAGTGAAGCATGTGACAGACACAAATTCAGCCAAGCAATTGAATGTACCCCCATTCTATGCTAAGGACCTGCTCCTGGTCACAGCAGCCCCAACAGGGCAGGACTAAGTCCTCCTTTTGGGGTCTCTTCCTATGTCTAGTTTCCTTCCTTTCTGCCAGCCAGGTCCCATGAACTGATGCTTACCCTAAATCCCTAAACCCTTTCCACTCCCTTTTCTTGCAGGTACAATGACCGTGAAGACTGATAGTTAAGGCCTCCTGGGAGGACATGTGTGTGCACCTTTGTCAAAGGAAGAGGTTGGGAAACTTTAATGCAACAGGAATTTGGCTCTGGTTGCTCCCCAGAGCCACCCATGGTAAACTGGAGACGATACATCCTTCAGCTGATGCTGGGATCTAAGCAGAGGGACAGAGAGCAGGAGTAACACAGTGTAAATTGTCTTCCCAATATAATGGTACTGGAGGTGCTCCACCAACTGTAAGCTGGACAGAAACTTCTCCACGTGGGCCCTCCTCTGGGTGAGTGACATTTCTGGAGCACCGTCTGCTGTCTGCCTGCACTAGTGGGATCAGATTATCACCGTCACAGCTGTCCCGCCTGACCCTTCTTCTCCCCCACCTTCAAACCCTTCGGTGCTCAGACCCAGGTGCTCTCTTTGGCCTGAGAGTTACAGCTGACAACAGGGATTAAGGGAAAGAGGCCAAGGGGAGCCAAAGGTTTTCTCCTTACCATGGTACTGGTTGCTGCTTGCCGCGCTCTTCTCTGCTGCAGCAGCTCCTTGACTGTGATCTTTACTCTAACGCCTTGGTACACCTTGGGCTTTCCTGAAAGAGTGAGCAGGAAGACACTTCTCAACATGGGGGGCATGGAAAGCATAGAGCAACACCCGTGCACTCAGGTAGGCTCTGCGTGGAGTCTGCCTAGAGTTAACAGGTGATTAACTAGTCACTGTAAATCACTTGTAATCACTGTGTAAAGCAGCTTTAGCACTTGCTATTCAAGCCTGCCACAAGCATGAAAGATGTCACGCCTGACATTTATGAAAAAGTTGGTGATGATCCAAATTTACATCCATTAATCATATAGGTTTTATTCCTTTTTTTTTTCCTCTCCCTCCAGGTGTCCTAATACCCAGTTCCATCTGGTGCTTCTGCTGAATTCATTTAAATTGCTATTGTATTTGCCTGAAAATAGATGCAGGAACCACATCATCTGGCAGCTGAAGCGCAGGAGTAACACAATGTAAATATGCAAGATGGTCATTCAGAGGACTTAACAAAACATGAATAAAATTACTGCTTTTGTGATTCACTTTCTGGCAAATCTAGATTATCTCTTTATTTTGCCCCTTGTATACAGCTTCTAATTGCTCCAAATAAGCATTTTTTTTGTCCTTAATCCAGCCCAAAACAATCTTCGGCCACTACCTAGTGAGGGACTCAGTACAGGAAATGGTAAAGAATTTGCCTGTTCTGACCAGCCACTTTCACTCACGGTATTCTTGCTATCCTAGTTAGCACCTCCCAGAATCCAGTCTTTATCCAGACTTGCTGTTGCTTTCATCCAGTACCTGCTCCTACAGCCACGAGCAAGGTCTCCTTCCTGCACTGGCTGCCCACGATAGGGGCAATGTAGCACAGGGCTGGCGGGATCAGCTTCCTGGCCAGCTTGCCAAGGAAATCCCTCACGCCGGACAAGGTTCTCTTCTGCTGCAGCCTTGCTCCATCGTGGGCTGTTGTGTAGCATGTGCCCCTCCTGCTTGACCACCCTGAGCCCATCCCTGGCCACCAAGGTGTGCAGGCTGAGGAGATGTCAAGGGGTGGGTAGATTCCCCCAGGAAAAGCAGCCAGCCAGGCTGGGGCTGCCTTGCAGGGGGCTTCCCTGAGCTGTGCTCTCAGCAGCTGTGGCTTATTCATCTCTTAATTTTTATGTACTGTTTGCAGTTAACTGAGAATGGAGGAACTGAGTGTAAAGGACATGAGGGTAAGGAAAGATTGAATCTGGAGAGATCCCTGCCCCATAGCCCAGCATCTCCTATAGCCAGTATCCCCTTCCGTGCATTTAGCTGCAAACCACTTTGTAACTCTCCTTTGCACAGGGAGCAGGATGGCATGAGGATATCTACTGCCATCCTCTCTAACACAGCTGAGCCGGGGTGGTGTTGATAACTCGGGGGCTAGCAGAGCATCCTGTTTGCTTGCTCAGAAGAGGTGCGAGCAGGGACCGTAGCAGGTCTGCAGGAGGTGATGAGAGCAGGGCTGCCTTGGCTCCCTCTCCGGAGCAGTCCAGGCAGCGAGGGAAGAGCAAGAGTGGGCAGGGGAGTGGGGTGGCGATGGGCAGGATGAGGGAGCGGAGGCTAAGGGGCAAGGAGGGGGTCAGGGCCGTAGGACTGCGGGCACAGCCCGTGGGCGCGGGGCTCGCCGGGGCCGGGCGGCGCCTGCCCCGCCGCGAG